>JALIZH010032864.1:0-21341 GCA_030522465.1 Rhipicephalus appendiculatus | reverse complement strand
GCAAATGCGACTAAGCTAAGACGTTTCATTACCTGCCTTGGTGATTTCATTTGAAGTTTAAGGCGCCGTTAATAGTTGTACAAAAGAAATTTCATCGGTCATAAATTTGAAACACGCGTGTGTTCTGAGCGTCGTCAAAAGCGGTGCTATTGACCTTGGAAAACACATCTCCAGTCGTGTCTTCGTCGGTGTACAGCAACATGGCGGGCGTGGTGGGAGCAACCGTGGTCTTCCGAGAGCTGGTCCAGCGCAACGGCCACTCGTGAGCCGATGGGACGAGCATGACCAGCAGGAGCGACACCACAAGCGTGAATATCATAAATGCACAGCACAGGCCAGGTGTGAAGCTCGGTATCTCGTGTTGCGCTGCCACCTGCATCCGGTCCAGCTCGGCCCTGCACAGCCGTCAGTTCCCTGTTTTTGTCACGCTGCCTAGCTAAGATCGACAAAGTATAAATCGCTCAAAAAACGTCCTTGATCTGCGAGAAAAGTGAAAGCACGCGTCTTTGAAAAGGTTATTTATGCTCCTCAAACATCCTACAATTGCACACATTTTATATGCAGCTTTAAGGAACTGTGGGACTATTTTACGAACTTGAGTTCACAGCGTCTACCTTAAAGGGACCGACCCGAACTATGCGAGCTGCTGCTGCCGCTCGAGCTGTGCGCTCTCCGATTCGTCTACTCCTCCTCCGGCGAGCTGGTCATGTGACCTGCGTGGAGCAGCTGTTCTGATACTCTCATCTCCTGGCCACGTGACCTAGCCCTGCTCCTGCGTGATACCCTCTTTTCCTCGTCACGTAACCCGATCCTGCTACTGTGACTGCTGTGATGCTGGACGGTGAAGGGTGGACCTCGAACAGCTTCGCTGTCAATACGACGCACTCAGCACGTCTTAACGATGAGTAACAATTTCACACTGTAACAGCACAGGGAGCTCGCACGACGCAAGCTATTCATGCCTTTCAACAGTAAGCTCGGGCAGCGGCGACTGACCCCCGGTGAGGAGTGCACGTTGTTCTGCAATCAGCTTCTGCAGATCTCGCGTTGAAACGCGTCATCTGCGAGCGATTGAAAGGTTGGTTCCGTGCTGGCAAAAAGGCCGCGTGGGAGGTTCGAAAAAGGAACGGCTACCGGTGCAGGCACTGCCTCGGTAATCAGTGACTTGGTCATGCGATTTCTGTCACCTGGGGCTTTTTAACCTGCACTTAATACCGGTGTCACACGAGCACTTTTGATCGCGATCAGGGTCGATCCAGATCAGACTTTTTGATCTCAACAAGTTTGTCGCTGCTACACGGTACAGCCTAATCCGGATCAAGTTTCGCGCAGACGTCAGCCAAATCGCGATCACGAAGCCAGATCGCGATCGTCTTGATCCCGATCGGCCCCTGATCGCGATTAAGTGACCGTGTAGTAGCACCTAGTCCGGATCGAGCCTAATCTGCATCGGCCCTGATCGCGATCAAAAGTTCCCGTGTGACACCGGCATAAGTTTAAGTACATGAATGTCCCTGCATTTTGCCCCAATCTAAATGGGGCTTTTGCAACTTTGGCAACCCTGGGACTGCTGCCCAGGTGTCCTGGCAACTCGCGCCCTAGAGCTAAGTAGCGCGACACCTTACCTACCACGGCGGGTCCCCTGCTTCGTTTACTGCTTGTGCCTGCTGTTGTTTTCACGCGATCGCCAAGCACGACTGCCTTTCTTCGCTAGTGCGTCCAGCATCCCAGGCCTATTTGACGAGACAATTTTCTGGCACTGGGGGTGGCATTGACGATCCTTCGGCAGCTCTTTCAATCATACTATTTTTGCCTTTTAAAGAAAGAAGTTGATGGGACTAAGAGCCGCAGTAGCGGTATGACAGAGGCCTAACTCTCTCTTACATATAGAAGCGCGGCGATCGTATTGAGCGGGCATATAGTATATTCATACACAATCCATGTTTGAAAAACTACTTATAGGTGGCAGCCGGACATTCGAGTCAGAATGCACAGCAGATATCCTGGGGCAGGGCACAAGCTCACTCTGTCGAACAATTCGTTTACGAATTGCGTCATAAAGCGTCTGAATCGGACTCTGCATGCTTTCTGAGAACATGTATGTCTTGAGACCACACTTACCCGCATCTTGCTCTGCCGAATATCACATCTGCATTCAATACTAAACGCCAGGGAACTGCCGGTTCTTCTCATTTTTCGGTTGTTCGATCAAGAGGCGACATCACCCCTATGAATTCGGTTTCCCGCAGCGCCGATCAACGAATGTGCACTTGACGCCATCACCCGGCCTGCCACAAAGGGGGGAATAGCTGCTGCTCGCCTTGTGACCCCCCGAGAGAGCAGGCGGCGTTCGCGCGACCGCCGACACCTAAACGCGCTCTTTCGGCCTGGTTCTCTGTGAAATATTGAAGCTCACGGTGGGAGACAGATTTACTGAAGATTATTCACGTGCCAGATAACATACACAGGAGGTTGATGCTTTTCAACTAGGATGAGTATACCGAGACGGTCACTAACGTTTGTAAGATCACATCAGCTACACCACATGGGCACTTATATTTGTGATGACAACACGAATAAATGAATTGCTATCTAGGGAAGTGCGTGTAGGACTGCTGGTCATATTACTGGCACAATTTTCCACAATAATTGAATCACGTTCTTTTCACTGACCTGCAGATCCAAGCAAGATAGCATTCAGGTCACCACCGATAACGAATTCTGAATTATGCTCTGAAGGAAAAGCAAGAGAAGATTCAAGAAAATTAAACTGCTCGAAGTAGCCCGAGGGCGGCCAATCCTTGCTCGATCTTCGACAGCTGCGGCTAAGCCTATGTTTTCACCCTAATTGCCATACCCCACGTATCAGCGAAGCGTCGTCCATCTTACAGGAACGCAGAACGAGTTTTTGAACGTGGCACTGCGGTTAAGCTGCTACGCGTATGTACGCAAGTGTTTTACCTGCGCAACAGAATCATCTCCGATTGCGACAGCGCAGCTCGCAGCGACGGTGTGGGCTGGGTAATGTGGTGCTCGATCTCCTCCTGGCTGCACCATCTCGCCGTTTCTGCTGTCGAGCTGGCGGTATCCGGGCGCGTTTCAGGGAACGATCGCGAAATACGCTGCATCAGCTTGCTCATCATATTGGACAAGGTTTATGATGATGATGATAAACCTTCTTGGTAGCACGCACCCATGCTAAGCGGCCGAGAATCGGCCGGTAGGCATACAAGATGCACGACAAATAATAATGTATAGAGACAAACAGAACAGAAAGTCGAAATTAAAATTGAACATCGAGTAACGAAACATAACAAAACAGCGAAAGTGCCAAAGTAAGAGATCAGAAGATACGCAAAGTACTGATCTACTACGGGAAGATCGAATAGAATGGATGGATGGAAAAACTTTAATAATTGTCCGTCAGATTACACCAAAAAAAGTTTTATGAAATAGCTTGTAAGACCTCGTTCTCAGTGTAAACGCGACCTTTAAGTATAGCGTATGAAGCAGAGACTTCATTAAGCCTTCTCTGGTGGAGAAGCATCATGGCATAAATGGGAGCAGACAAAGTGTGGTTGATGTTCTGCAACATTCAGAGTACACTGTAGATCAGGCGCCTGTGGTCTTATGGCTAGAGCATTGGGCATTGCTACTAACTGCCCACATTTATTATCTTAGCGTCGAAATATCCTTATTCCTTTGCCTAAATATTCAAACAGCTCCGCTTCGCGGACACTGATGAAACAGCGAAGCTGGTGGCCTTCCCTTCATCAGGCTAATGAATTTCTATGTTTTGCAAATCTGTCAGATATGTTGTATCACTCCTCTTTATTAAACACTCTTTGCTAAGCTCTGAGGCGATAGTATAGCAACCACAGGAGCAGCGTCGGCTGATCCAGCAGGCACGTGGTGTGACGCCAGCCAACTGGGCCCTGAACTAAGGGCTCCACCCAACGAGGATGATCCTTTACGCCTGCATAAATAAAAGTTTTTTCTCTCTCTTAAAAGCCACAATGTATCACGTGAAAATGGTGTGACTATGGCAACACGCACGCCATTTGTTGGGCTAACTGTTGCCCTGTTCCTATTTAGTGTAAGTTGTGTGTGGTGGGATTTACCCAATATCTGTCCCATATTAGGCGTTTATGATGGTAGTAGTATGATAGGCCGCACAAATTTATGTGGAACATACCCGTTTCTTGGGCGCCTTCTTCAATTTTTTTTAGAAGCGACAATAAACCAGCGAAATTGAAGACAAGGACGAAAGAAGAAGACACAATCAAGCACACACCGTCGCCGGACTTACAACCAATTTATTGACGCATCCACAAATATTTATACACCTCATCCCGCGCACGCGCACACGCCACAACATGAATCCTATCATGCGCCCCCTAATCAGCAACACCCTGAAAGAAACATCCATTCTTTTTCTGTGATATGCACAGACGGTTCGCTTATACAAACGTGCCCATTCTTTTTAATATGGTACGCCTCAAGCAGTTCGCGCTCGATTTTTGATTTTCCCCTACCTAGAATACAGGTCTGGCGAAACAAAGGTTCGCACCCGTTGCAAGCCTTCACATGCAACGCTAGGTTGCTGCCTGTGCCCAATCGTACACAATAGGCATGCTCTTTGAGGCGTTCATTTAAACACTGCCCCGTCTGGCCGATATAAACGTGTCCGCAAGTCGTGGGAATGGAATAGACGACACCCACGCTGCACTTCGTGAAAACAGTTCGGTGACTAGTGTTGCAGGCAGGATTGCGCGCGCCGCCTTGAGATACGGGCGCAAAGGCCAGAAAGCTTGCGTGGTGCTGAGAACACTAGGTTCACGCCAAACTTCCGCGATACTCGTTTTAGACCGTGAGACGTCCTGTGAAAATACGGCATCACCTCGATGTTTCTTGTCTCATCTAGTGGCCGGGCCTGTGGTTTTCTTATTTTTCTTGCTAACGTTTCGCCGACCGACAACAAAAATGACGACGGGAAACCAGATGCTTCCAGCCGACGCATCATCAATTAGCTCAATTTAGACGGTTTGGAAAAGGAGATAAGCAAATGCCGACAAGACGGCTTGCGGGTGTTCTTCACCGTAAAAACGCACAAGCCCGGCTATCCTTTTAGGGCAATAGTGACTGAAGAGGCTTCCTGGTAGAAGCTGGTGTCAAGCTTTCTGCAACGCGCCATGGGGGGATTTTGTGCCGGAAGATCCTTTCGAGGTACAGAGCTCGCTTTACCTTGTGAAGCACCTGAGCACTGGTTTCCCCAGTGCGAATGCGGCTTTTTCCGTGGACATTGAGGATATGTTCTATTCCATACCCCAGGATGAACTTTTGGAAGCTGTGCGCGAACTAATAGGAAAAAGCGGGACTGTCGCATTCCAGAACAAGTGCGGAATTTCCCCAGAGTCTCCTGGAACTTCTTAGTGTGTACTTAAGGTCCACAATTGTGCAGTACGGAGACAATAATGTAGTTCAGAAACAAGGCATATGTATTGGGTCGAGCGTCGCGCCAGTGTTGTGTTCAGTGTTTTTAGCTAAATTCGATTCAGCCCTGAGGGATGCGCTTCATGATGCACATGTCGTGAAGGTGTATAGATACGTAGATGATTTCTTAATCTTTTTGAACCTTTTACCTACTGACCAGCTATCTGATGTGGCAGATGTTTTTAGAGCCTGTTCAAAGAATTTGGCATTCACTAAAGAAGTCCCAGCTGACAAGACCATTAGGTTTCTAGATTTAGAGATATCTTTTTTACATAACGGACACGTATGTTGAAAGTACGCCCCGAGGTCTAAAAAGGCGCTGCTTCCCTTTGAATCCGCACACTCCAAAGTGGGGGAAAAGGAGCATTGCAAATCTGTGTTTTAGGAATGCCGTGAGCAAGAGTTGTCAGCACGTCATGCACCAAAGCCTGATGGAGCAGGTGGATCGGCTGGAAGCATCCGGTTTCCCGTCGTCATTTTTGTTGTCGGTCGGCGAAACGTTAGCAAGAAAAATAAGAAAACCACAGGCCCGGCCACTAGATGAGACAAGAAACATCGAGGTGATGCCGTATTTTCACAGGACGTCTCACGGTCTAAAACGAGTATCGCGGAAGTTTGGCGTGAACCTAGTGTTCTCAGCACCACGCAAGCTTTCTGGCCTTTGCGCCCGTATCTCAAGCGGCGCGCGCAATCCTGCCTGCAACACTAGTCATCGAACTGTTTTCACGAAGTGCAGCGTGGGTGTCGTCTATTCCATTCCCACGACTTGCGGACACGTTTATATCGGCCAGACGGGGCAGTGTTTAAATGAACGCCTCAAAGAGCATGCCTATTGTGTACGATTGGGCACAGGCAGCAACCTAGCGTTGCATGTGAAGGCTTGCAACGGGTGCGAACCTTTGTTTCGCCAGACCTGTATTCTAGGTAGGGGAAAATCAAAAATCGAGCGCGAACTGCTTGAGGCGTACCATATTAAAAAGAATGGGCACGTTTGTATAAGCGAACCGTCTGTGCATATCACAGAAAAAGAATGGATGTTTCTTTCAGGGTGTTGCTGATTAGGGGGCGCATGATAGGATTCATGTTGTGGCGTGTGCGCGTGCGCGGGATGAGGTGTATAAATATTTGTGGATGCGTCAATAAATTGGTTGTAAGTCCGGCGACGGTGTGTGCTTGATTGTGTCTTCTTCTTTCGTCCTTGTCTTCAATTTCGCTGGTTTATTTTAGCTTCTAAAACATGAACCAACCGGCCCAGCTTTTCACGCTTCTTCATTTTTAGTGGACCAGTGGCGACTAGTGGGATTTACGCCATATCTGTGGCGCGTAGATGTTTATGATGCCCACCTGCGTTGCCGTGGATCCCGGACATGAAAGCCTTGTCTAAAACCAGCTTCGCTCTTAAAATGGCTCTTCACTCCTGCTGCGCAGCCCACATTCGCAGCTACGCACGTGCCGTCGTCTTCAGATCTATTGAAAGAACCAATTTTTACCGGGGGATGGTAGTGCAGCTATCGCAATAACGATTGTCTGAACTTTTATCATTTAACGACAATCTGATTTCAGTAAGAGCTCATTGAAGCTCACGATGTGTGATACCAGATGTGAAGTTGCTGGACCTATAATAAACGGCACAAGCCAGCACTTTAAGTCAATAGGACAATGTGACAAAAAGCGCAGATAATCAAGATAACGAATGATTAAAAGGAAGCGCATCCCTGAAGCATATAGTGCACACTTTCGTTTGCTACCTATTCTAGCACATCGGGAACAAACATAATGCCAATAAAAAAAGAAGAAATTTTACTGAACTTCAAAAAAAAAAAAAAAAGACAGTGAAAACACGCATATCCACGGAGTGAATGATGATGAGTGGGCGAAGCTCCGAAGGTTCATCGGTAAACCGTGAATCTTCCGTGAATTTCACCCAGTACATTATGAAAGACGTGACAAACACTGTATGTATACAACGAAATGATTTTATTGTGCGTAAATGGTAGCTAGACGTGGCTTTCGTTCACCCTTCATTATAACTGCTTTATGGTCGGTAAAGTGAAGGGATAGGGGTTCTTGGATGGGCCGTGGTGGGAAGTTTGCAAAGACGGAGATCGATGCAGGTTCCTCGGATGGTTGTGGGTTGCATGTGGTCGAACGATATGCACCTGGGACCATATCGAGACGAGATCGATGCAAGTTCCTCGGATGGTTGTGGGTTGCATGTGGTCGATCACTAGATGGCACCGCAGCGCGATCTAGTGATCATTCTGAGACCTAGAGGTGCCTACTACTACGACGACGACGACGACTACGACGCCGGACCAGCCTACGCCCTAAGGAGCTTCGCCCCTAAAACTAGCAATTCCGTGTACGAATACAATCGATGAGCGAAGCTCCTTAGAAATGGGACACATGCGGCGTTTCATTGTCCATGCACGGCCGCTGTGGTCCAGGCAACGGGCCAACCACTGGGCGGACGACAGACAGAGAGAGTGGTTTTGGGAAAGAGGAAGATAGAAAAAAATCCACGCATATCCACGGAGTGAATGATGATGAGTGGGCGAAGCTCCGGAGGTTCATCGGTAAACCGTGAATCTTCCGTGAATTTCACCCAGTACATCATGAAAGACGTGACAAACACTGTATATATAAAACGAAATGATTTTATTGTTCGTAAATGGTAGCTAGACGCGGCTTTCGTTCACCCTTCATTATAACTGCTTTATGGTCGGTAAAGTGAAGGGATAAGGGTTCTTGGATCGGCCGCAGTGGGAAGTTTGCAAAGACGAAATCGATGCAGGTTCCTCGGATGGTTGTGGGTTGCATGTGGTCGATCACTAGATGGCACCGCAGCGCCATCTAGTGATCATTCTGAGACCTAGAGGTGGCTACTACGACGACTACGACGCCGGACTAGCCTACGCCCTAAGGAGCTTCGCCTCTAAAAGGACACTATTTTCTGCCTCCCGTCGTGGGGGGCACGGCTCAGCGCCTTTGGGGATGGGGAAGGGGGGAGTAAAGATGATAGGAAGAAGAGAAGAGAGAAAGAAGTGAGATGCGTGGCAAGTTAGTCTTGTCAGCGCAGGCGGGAGCACGAAAGCAAAGCGTTCGGCTACAGGGCGGCAAGGTCTGCAGGAACGGCAAACTAGAGGAACGCGCGCAGGGCCGGGATCTTCGACCGTAGAGGAAAAAGGAAGTCCTCCGCAGTTGTCGCAGGGAGACCGAACCGGCGATAGCGGCTAGCCATAACGCGTCGTTCGGCGGCCAGAGCAGGGCAGGAAGAAATGATGTGCTCCTAGTGTTTCTTCGCCGCCGCATCTACGGCCCGCAGGCGATGAGCTGCGACCCGCGGAGTACATGCGTGCCGCAGGCCAGACGCTGCCGGTCCGCAGGCGAAGTAGCAACCACCGCTCGCGTCTCTCCAGGCCGGTCTCCGGTAGGGGGGGTGGCGGTTGGCCGCGTGCCACCCGCATGTCAGGGTGGGCCGCTGGTAGCAGCTGCCGCAATCGTTGCCGAGAGTGGTCCGACAGGGCTACCGCATTGGTGACCGGGGTGCCGCTGTGGTGTGCTGCCTTAGCGGCGGCTGCGTCCTCCTAGTTCCCAGCTATCCCAACGTGCGAGGGGAAGCCAGTGGAGGAACAGACGCACACCGCTAGCTCTGATGGCTGTCAGCTTTGCGTGCAGCAGCGCCACGGTGACTCCAGCTTGGTCCGCCTGCAGCAGCGCTTGCAGTGCTGGCCGGGAGTCGCAGAGGATCGCCACGGGCATCTGGGGTGTTCTAGCAGCGAGGTAATCGGCCGCCAGGTGAAGGTCAGCCAATTCGGCTGCAGGGGAGCTGGCGTGAAAGGGAAGGTGGCTTCGGATGGTCGTCCCAGTCGTTGGAATCACACAGGCAACCGCGGCCGAACGGGGGCTGTCACGAACAGACCCGTCCGTGAACACCAGGAGATGGCCCCTTAGCCTGTCGTGGAGTTTCGCCACGGCTGACTGGTGGAGCTCGCACGCCGGTGTCCGCCGTTTGGTGAGGTTGTCCAGCTCCAACTGCACGTCCAGAGGCTGCTGGTGCGGCGGAGGCGGCTGACGACAGGGTGAAGCGATGGTTTCGCGCGTTCGCCGGTTTGAGGGGGAGAAGACAGAGTCGAAGAAAGAGGGAGAGGGAGACTAATCTGCCACCGTTTCACATGCGTTCGTATTCTCGCACTTCGGGCATCGTGCAGACACCATCCGCGTTCCAGCGCTCATAAAGCTCATTTATTCTCCCGCGTGAGGGGGAGACACCACAGCTGGAACCGTGCCAGGGAGCTTCAACGGCGACGGCGGGGCGCCGGCCTGAGGAGCTTCGCTCCTAAAAAAAACATGGTTGATCCCTCCGTCATAGGAATCGGTATAACACGAAAGTGAAACCTGTCCTAACAGAAGTAGTTCAATGTTTTCTGTACATTGTTATGAGAGAGCGTGCGCAATGTCCATTGGTGTTTGATAGTTATAGCCCCGTTTAACGTGGATGCCTCCACGTTGACGCTTGCTGGTACATCAGCATCCCGACGAATAATGTCCATGATCAACTATTAAACAAACCCTTGCGGTCATAGAGGCTTGTGGTAGCTGCACGGTGAGAGCGGAATCAGAGAAACGGTGCGACAGCCAGAAGAGCGCCACCGATTGGACGCCGAACTTGGGCTAAGGTCACCTACTCACGGCATGTTAGAGTTATTGAACACCACTGCCTCACCAGAGGGAAACGCAACGCGCGTCCTGTCTTCCCCGTTGGCCGGCTGTGATTTACCGCGGGGTGAACGTAAGTTGGGAACGCGGAGCTACGGCCACGCTCTGGTACACTCTAGGCACGCGAAGCAGTCCTACGTCCCAGAGCTATTTTTGGTATGGATGGATGCTATGAGCAAGGCCGACGATGGGCGTAAGGTCGCCACCTGGCAGTGTGTTAATGCGTCGACAAAAATGCATTTCTCCTATTGGAAACGAACCAAATGGGGCGGACGCGTAGAAACGACGCTTCGAAGGAACTAATTGTGGATTTCACGGTCATGATGCATTACTTCACTTTAGCAAGAGCACTGCGAGAGGACAGTGGTAGATATAAAAGGTGCGTTTGTAAAGCCTTCAGAGTATGTGACCGTGGCGCAGTTCCGAGACGACGTACCGAACGGTCGTGTTTTTTATGTTCTCCGCACCAATGGAGTCATCGGCTTCTAGCCGAGGTACTGCTCAGGCTACTGCCAGCAGTAGTCAATACCTCACCGTACTTCCGCGTCTGCCAACTGGTAAGCTCGTCACTATTTCTTCACGCAGATTTAGCCGGTCGCCCCTACCGGGTCCAAGACTTTAGAGACGCTCTACGAAATGCTATTGACCTCAAGGAGATAAGTTCAATTGGACAGTTCCAGATGTCACATGTCTGGATGGTCACTTGCAAGTCGGCGTTAGCGAAGGCCAAACTCGTTGCGCTCAGTGATGGTTAAAAACCACCGCCGCATCGTCATAGACCCGGAGCCAGCAGATGTCAAGATGAAGCTCCTGTGGCTTCCAGAACAATTGGAAGACATCTATATACGTGAAGCACTTCAACCTTTTGGCAAAGTGACTACAGTAAGCAGAGAAAGTTGGCGTGTCGCGGACATGGAGGACATGAAGACCCTTAATCGTGACGTTGTGCTCTCGTTAGCCGATGGCGTCACTGTTGAGGATATTCCCCATGTGCTTACTGTCTGCGGCATACAGAGTCTTCTGTTGACTCCTGGGCGACCACCTCTGTGCCTTCGTTGCAACAGAGTTGGACCACATACGTCGGCACTGCAGGACGCCTCGTTGTGACAACTGTCGCCGTTTCGGACATTCTGCGGATGAATGCGCAGTGTCTTGAGCCGATAAGCTAAGGCACCGCACCCGGCCTCAAGGAGGATGCCAGGAAAGAGCACATAATGGATGCTACAGAGGTCCTTGATGCGAAAGGCGACCTTCCAACAGTTAACGCTGGGGACACAAGCACAATGATTGCGTCAGTACCAGCAAACGCGTCAACAACAAGCGTCGTGTCATCCGAGAGGTGCGAGGCAGCTGCGTGCCGGAGTGAAGCGCAGCCACTACGTGCTGATGTGGCGTCTCTGGACGTCAAGTCAGCTAACAAGGACGTCACGGCAGATGCTGTCATCGCTACTAGTAGTGTTCCTGACCAGCGACAGAGTCAAGGTAATGCTCCCGTACCTGCTTTTGAGGTTTCCACTCAAATGGACACAACAGTTCCCAAACACCGCGCCTCCCACGCATCTGTGTCCTCTGAGGAAAACGACATAAGCACTCCAAAGCAATCACGTGGTCGGCGACCATCCAAACACAAAGAAAAGCATCGACGATCCAGATCCAGGTGACCTGGTGACATTGCAAGGGAGGTTTCTCCCTCGCCCTCCACGCCTGACAGTTTGGAATAGAAAATTGGTTGGTAGTCATCATGGCGTCCATGCAGCTCACCTTCGCGACTTTAAATCTACGAGGGCTTAGGTCTCGGCAGAAACAATTGCAACTTCGTCGGCTGCTTACCAGCAAGCGTTTAGACTTTGTCGCAGTTCAGGAGACAAAGCTTGAGAGTGATGACGAGACTGAAAGGGCCCGAAGGCTCTTTCAGCATGATTATAATATGGGGTGTCATATTCTGTTGGTTTGTCGGCAGGTTGTCTATTGTTACTTAAGAACAATCTCCCTTATTCTGCTTTAAGCTATCAGGTAGAATTTGAAGGGCGGTTCATATGTAGTGATTTTCTGCTGCATGGTGTTGCATGCGTTTGGTGAATGTTTACGCGTTTAATGACACAGGTAGACGCGTTACTTTCTTTAAAAGTATAGCCCCCTTGCTAGATTGCGATAGAGAGACAGTGCTCATGGGTGACTTCAACTGTGTTTGCGATGATAATGACCGCTTAGGGGTACAGTTCTCGCAGAGACAAGAGTGGTGAAGTGTTATTTGAGATTACTGAAATTGCTGAACTTGTCGACATTGGAGCCTCACACAGAGGGAGTTGTTCGTACACGCACATTCAAGGGTGTTCTCATGCACGTTTGGATAGAATTTACGTCTCTTCTACAATTCCTTTCTCGTGGGTGGTCATGTGTTGCTGAACGGTTTTCAGACCACTGCATCGTCATTGCTCGCGACTACGGTAAAAATTCCAATGTAAAGTTCCGTCCTCGTTGGGCTCTTTGGAAACTTAATTCCACGCTTTTGGGCGATAAAAAATTTACTACTCGGATGTGTAATGCTTTGACCACTTGTTTTAACACTGATTTACCTTTATTTGCTGCTTGGGAGATGTTCAAGCAAAAGGTGGGTGCTCACGCTATAGAACAAAGTTCCGTAAAGTCGCTCTATAGGAAAAACGAAGAAAAGATCTTAGTAAATAGTCTCAGAAGCCTTTATGAGATAGAGTGTGAAGTACCTGGTTCGTGTGTTGAAGAAATTGCTAGTATTAAATATGAGCTTCAAAAGTATAATGCAGAACGCTACAGAGGTGCCCATATTCGCTCGCGCAATGATCGAGCTCTAAATTCCGAAAAACCGAAACCGTCAGGCTCTGCTCGACGAACATCATCATGCAGTGTCGAGAACGATATGGGAAGTATACTCCAATGGCACTTTGGTGACAAAGCCAGATGATATTATGGCAGAATTTGAGAATAACTACCGAACATTGTTTAGTGCTAGTACTTCTGCTGATAATGCTCAACTTATGGATCATTTCGTGTCCCTTATTAAGCCGTTAACAGATGAAGAATGTTCAGGTGTAAGCGGTCCGATTACTCAGAAAGAGCTAGAGCTTGCCATCGATCCAGTTACCTCTGACAAAAACACCAGGTCCTGATGGAAATATCAGGTGAATTTTATAAAGAATTCGACGGTCGCCTATGTCCCATTCTAATGAGAATTTTCTCAGAAGCGTTAGAGATCGAGGCTCTTCCGCAGTCCTTTACCAAAAGTCACACGATTATGATACCCAAGAGTACTGATAAAGAAAAATTACGCCATGCTGATGGCTACATGGCCCATTACGTCATGCAACGTAGACTATAAAATTTTTGGCAAGATTTTAGCTACTAGGTTGCAGTTTGTAATGCCAATCGTTGTTGGACCCCATCAAACATGTGGACTGAAAGGTCGTTCTATACAGACTAACATCCACATCGCTCGTACTATATATTCTCGATTTTTGCTCAAATTCTTTCGACCAGCTTGCACTACTGCAAGTTGACCTCGCAGAAGCATTTGACCGTGTTTCTCACTCGTTTCTGTTTTCTCTTCTAGAGAGAGCTAACGTAGGTTCAACTTTGCTAAAATGAGTGAAACCTTGTTATGATCACTGTTCCACCCGCCTAATAGTTAACTGTGACCTCTCGCAGCCTATACCTATCCTATAAGCAGGGATATACCTATAAGCAGGGATGCCCTATGTCGCCGCTCCTGTTTTCTCTCTACTTAGAACCAATGTGCTTGCATATTATTCAATCTCATGATATTCATGGCTTCAGTCTCCTAGAAAATGAAGCGAAAATTTTAGCGTAGGCAGATGGCATTGCCTTTTTCTGCACTGACAAACCCAACATAGAAAGAATTGTTGAGGTAGTAGAACAATCTGGTAGCGTCTCAGGTGCACAGATGAACTATTCCAAGAGTTCAGGTCTGTGGTTTGGGTCATGGGGATCTACACCTGATCAATTTGCCGGTATTGAGTGGTCTGTGGTGCCACCAAAGTATCTTGGTGTTCCATTCAGTGCACATAAGTCAAGTGCCCACTACTTGAAAGAGAGGGTGGCAGGTCTTGAGCGCTATGCTAAATCTTTTATACCACATTACCTTTCAATTTTCGGTAAAGCGGAAACCTGCAACACGTTTTTCTGGCTACAAAACTTTTCTATGCATTACAAGTGCTGCAATGAGCTAGGTCGTACATACAGAGCTTTCACCGTAAATTTGCAACATTTATATGGTCGTCAACCTATGAATCCATGAGACGGGACAATCTGTTCAGACCAGTTAGTGCAGGTGGGCTAGGTCTAAAACATCTGTACGTGTGGCAAAATGTATCTCGCGACTTCTTTTTTCGCGACAGTACTCACCCTAATTGTTCGAGTCTTCTTACAGGTAAACCTGGTAAATGTGCTACCTGACCTAGTAGTTTCATCAGATTTTTCTCAACGACCTTGTTTGTGGGGATTTATGCGTGAAGTGTATTTCTCTGTTCGTTTTCTAACAGTTAGATTTTCAAATGAATATTTGTACTGTGTATCACGCAAAACATCTTTGCAGAGATTTAATAGCGATGCTGTTTCCGCCACCACTTTATCGCACGAAATACTTGAGTCTGCCAGGGCACGATGTCCTAGATCGAGTAAGTGAAAATGCATCTGCCACCATCGACAAAAACGTTCTTTTTTAAAGTGCACTCTGAGACCATTGCCTGTGAAGACTTGGCTTCGTTCAAGAGACATTTTCGTGTCGTCTGTTAACTGTCCGCTTTGTGATGTGCCCGAAACAATTGAACATTGTTTTATAAGCTGCAGAGATGCAATCCTATTTTGGGATGTGCTCCAACGAACTCTTAAAAAAGACTTTGTACTAAATTCACATTCCGTGCGATATCTGCTGCCGGCGAGTTGCAATGATGTACCATTCGACATGTTTCTGCTCGTTGGAATGCATAGCCTGTGGAAGACGCGCATGTTGCACAGAAACGCCGAGCCAATAATTTCCTCAACAGCCCACTTCATTCGAATGGTAACTCAAATATGGGCGATGTATAGGAGGAAATGGAGTTTCAGCCAGAATGGTATTTTGTGTTGGTGAGGTGTTCATCCTTACCGCCATTCTAGAGTATATTTGTAAAAAAGCCGTTATTTCATGTATTCGTTCTAGAGATGGTAAACTCTTTAGTGTTGTGTGCTCGTCATTGCGTCGCGATAGAAGAATGAACATAATAGTTCTCTGTGTGTATTCATTTACTGCCATGTTTAAGCGAATAAATACCATGAAAGAAAAAAAAGTGACCGTGGCGCAGTGGATAGGGTGCCAGGCATCGCTTGTCGCGGACCAAGAGGTCGGAGGTTCGACTCTCGTTGACGGAACTTTTTGTCTTCTGATCATGTGTATTTTTTGACGTCATTTCCGTGACGGAAATACGTCACTGAAGTCTTGGTGGACCCCGGCATAAAACACTTTCGTATTAAAGAAACGTTACAGTCAGTTTGACGCCGTGGAAACCATCGACCGGCCAAGCTTTACAACCAGTTTGACGCCGTGGAAACCGTTGACCGGCCAAGCTGTTTGTCCTCCCTTCTAAGTCCCACCTGGTGTTGCGAGTTTTCAGGGAAGCATTTAGATATGGTTGTACATAAATATGTAAATGACCGAGACAATTCTCGATAGCCTCGCGAGAGAGCAGGTGTTCACTATTGTCAACCAAAGTCCACAATCTCTATGTGTACGTCTGGGACAATTTGGAGCACTGCAGCCTGTACATGCTACGGATATTCTTTCAACAATAAAGGTGCTCTATAGCACATACGACAGGCGCCACAAAAACATCACCGGAAATTTATCGCCATCCCTGAAGAACGTAATGCACGATTTTTGCAATCTGCCTGTCCTAACAAGCACATCGACCACAAGCTTGGTGGCTAAGAGACAAATTTTGCTGAAGTTAAAAAAGAAGAAAAGTTACAGCCAGTGTCACGCCGTGAAAGTCGTGGCGGACGGCGAAGCTGTCGGTCTCCCTTTCGAAGTCACACTTGTATTGCGAGTTGTCATTGAAGTGTTTTCTTTGGATGTGTCATCGTGGTTTGTATTCTACTTCTGTGAAGGGTGCCGCAACGCTGGACAGGAGTGGGCTTCCATTGTGTTCGCGCTCGCGTCTGCAGCTTCTTCCTCTGTAGTACGAGTACGCTTGTAGATATCGGCCGAATGCGTACTTCTCGAAGAACATTCCTCCTTCTTTTCCAGGCGCCGTCAAGCGCCTTTAAAAATGGTTAGCTCCTCCGCTGGGTGCTGCACATTGTTCTTTCCCTTTCCCTTCAGGAAGCGAGGCAATCGTAGCGCCTCACCTCTCTCTCTCTCTTCCCGTGTGTTCCTACTCACCCCTCATAGTGGGGCGCCGTCCTTCCCTCTCGCAGCTGAGCCGAACTCTCGCCCCCTCTTGTCACGTGGCCTCCGCGATGCCTACTACCGGTAGTAGGTGTCACGCGCTACACTCGGCGACAATTTTTCTTGGACAGCACTCTGGAAGTATTCTAGGGACCCTAGTGAAAGCTACAGAACCGAAGTGCATGCCTGCTCCCGCGCCAATAAATAGTACTTAAGTTCACTGATAATTTTCCCATTTGCATTGCTGAAATAAACGCCGCTTTATTTATTATGACTCAAACAGTTGCGGGATGTCGTATGTAAAATACAGTTATTGTTCAGTTTGCAAGAATGCCTTCCTTTTCTTTCCATTTTTGAAACAGACCTTTTCAGCTCACCAGTTTTCCTAAAGTAAACATGGGGTCCGTGACCCAGTGGGTCAGTGTGCGGCCGCAAACGCGCACTGAAGTGTAAAATATGAACCATCTAAATGTTTCTACCATTCACTAAATGTTTCTACCATTTCTACCATTCACCGGAGCAGAACACGCAGACAGTCACTGCGAAAGCTGGAAGAGCGTCCTTTCTAGAGCCCGTAGTATACACTTTCTTGGCGTAACTAATACAAGTACACGTGCAAGGTACCCACTACGCCATAAACCACCATAAATTTCATGATTTAGGGAAGCACCCACTATGCCATTATGCGTCATTCCGCGGATTAGCGAGGTATCCACAATATATCTGTAAGGCATTATGAGAACTTTGCGCTGTGGCTGATGACGATGAAGAATTATGATAGAGCCTTTTGTGATGAGTTTGAAGCATTCGATGACCCACTGGTTGCACAATTCGCATTGTGTGACGCCTGGTTGTTATTAAATGTGAAGCATTTTTCTGGGTACTGCAAGCACTTTGAGCGTTTCTATCTATCTATCTATCTATCTATCTATCTATCTATCTATCTATCTATCTATCTATCTATCTATCTATCTATCTATCTATACAATCCACCTACGTCTGGGTGCTCTCGTGATCGCCTCCTTAACTTGAGGTCGACCAAAGTTAGTAGGGAGGATAAGAGGATATAACGAGTATGTCTGGCTGGTCATGATTTGAATAACGTGAAAATCCCGTCGCGTACATCATCAAACTCATTTCTCCCGACACGTGTGGCTCATACGCGTATACAACGGGCCGCAGTATGCGAGTATGAGCCACAGGTGTTCGACAATTTATATCTACCCAGGAACGATCGCGACGAGGATGGACATTGGTAATTTAAATGCGACAGCGTTAAGAAAAACTGAAAACGGCAGCGTCGACCCGACGAATGCAAAGAATAGAAATCAGAGTCCCAGCAGGAATCGAACCCACGCAATCTGCGTGGCAATCAAGTATTTTACCACAGAGCCACGTCAGGTCTCGAAACTGCTTTGGAAAAAGACCCTATGCAGGCATACTGTTGGTGAATCGTCAATTGTGTTTGCAGTGCTGGCTATCTAATTTTCAAAACATTACATACGTACTTATATTATGAAAGAGTCATGTCGGGTTACCGTCAATCGTATATATTAACACACCTAACAAGAGAAGACGTTGCCTTCGTATGGGGCGACGATGGTCAAGCAGCATTTGACGATCTCCGAGAGCGCCTGCAGACACCACCTGTGCTTGTTCACAATGGACGAGGACGCTCCTACCACGATCCACACAGATGCCAGCACCGTAGGTTTAGGCGCTGTACTCGTTCAGTGGCAAGACTCAGCCGAGCGAGTGATCGCATATGCAAGCAGGGCGCTTTCCTGTGCCGAGTCCAATTACTCCACAACGGAAGAAGAATGTCTTGCTGTCGTATAGGCAGTTATGGAGTTTCGCCCATATCTGTATGGCCGTTCCTTCCACGTAGTCAACGGTCATCACTCCCTCTGCTGGCGGACGAACTTGAAGGACCCGTCTGGTTGCCTAGTACGGCGAAACTTCTGTGCTGCAGTGTTCTTGCACTGCCTTTCTCTCTGTCCTCCAACAACTGTTTAAGCAGGGCAGTCTGCAGTCCGCACCACCCGCTCAACCACCCCGTTGGACCAGGCCCGCCCCATAGACCAGGAATTTTTAGGGGCGAAGCTCCTTCGGGTGTGGGTCTGTCCCTCCTCTGTAGTACTAGTAGTAGTAGTAGTAGGTAGGTAGGTAGCCACGTGTAGTTGAATGTACCCACTCCACGGGATAAAGATGACGATGACGCAGTATAGTGGAATGTACCCACTACACGTGATAACGATGACGATGACGCTGATGACCATGAAGTATAAGCGCGTTCCAGACCACACATTCTCTTTCTGCCATGGATGAAAACGATCGAGCTTCGCCCACTCATCATCATTCACTTCGTGGATATGGCGTGATTTTTTTTTCGGGGGGGGGGGGCTCACTTGTTGAAAGCCTTAAAAAAACACCCATTTTTATTATTTTTCCTCGGTAAAACACCCCCTTTCCATCCGAATTTCGGGGGGGGGGGGAGGGGGGGCTGGGCCTTAGCCCCCCCCGCCCCCCCTGGCTACGGGCCTGCGTTGGACTGCGGGTCGTAAGGGGGGGGGGCTGGTAAGGGAGGGTAATGTGTGCTTTACGCCTTGCGCTTTTCGAAAGCTTTAGAATTCATCGGCCCAGAATCGCGGCCCGTTTTCTGTTACCACTTCTAAAGGAAGCCCGTGCGTCGCAAACAAATACCTAACTACTGCAACTGTCATAGTGGACAGTCGTCGTGCTACATACTTTAACTTCTAACCACTTGCTGTAAGCATCAACTGCTAATAGGAACATTTTACCTTCCTTTCTCGGCGAAATCAAGATGCACCCTTTCCCATGGATGTTCGCACAATTTCCTCGGAGTCAAAGGCACTAGCTGTGCTGCGGTTTGCACGCTTTGACAAACGCTGTATTTTCGCGCGGTTTTCTCCAGCGCATCATCAATTCGTGGCCACCAAACCATTGACGCTGCCAACCATTTTCATCCTTGTGATTCCGATGTGCTGTTCGTGCAGCTGATTCATGACAACTCTCTGCAGGCACTTTGGAATGGACTACCCTTGTTCGTACCAAACAGCGCAACCAGGGGCACGTTCTCGATGGGTCCACTTTAATCTCCACTGACTGGCTGGAGCTCGGCGAGCAGCGCGCCCCCTGCTTGCGGTCCTTCTTCCGCAACGTCATTT
Organism: Rhipicephalus appendiculatus; assembly: GCA_030522465.1. Taxonomy (NCBI): domain Eukaryota; kingdom Metazoa; phylum Arthropoda; class Arachnida; order Ixodida; family Ixodidae; genus Rhipicephalus; species Rhipicephalus appendiculatus. Next base: position 1,523 of record JALIZH010032864.1, on the reverse strand, counting down.
TCACGTCACAAAGCTTTCACAACTCTTGACACAAATGGGAAAGACGGAATGCGTTCCACCGCAACAAATGCTGACCCCAGACTGACATCTCGGAGGCCGTGCATGAACTCTAATCACGTTAGCCCTTGAATTAGGTTTAACACGGCCGCCCCCCCTGACGCACCCGGAAGGTCGGTGCGCATTGCCTTCATTGTTCTGAAACATCTTAACACGTTCATACGCAAGTTTAGGCGTGTCAAGTTTGTTTAAGTGTCCTATTACTGTACATTTCGTCCACTTTCTCTCTACGCTGGGTATGCGCTGGCGGGTTCGGTGCATCGATGTGGTCAAGAGCGCCATGACGTCACGACTCGCGGTTTTTCCGAGTAATTGAACGTGCTCCGCTGAAGTGGATGATCCACTAGGTGGAATCCATCGAGAATCCCGCGCCCCAGCTTCAGCGAAGAGTTCGAGACGTCGCACCCAGAATGGTTGCAATTCTTGAGCGACAGCTTTCGGCCAGCGGTGCCAAATCATGCCACTCACTACTAGTAGCTTGTTGCACGTTGTTTCACGCTCTGTATCTCTTACTCTCAGAGGCAGTTCATCAAGAGTGGCAAAATAAAAACGTTCGTCACTTTGGTCAGAGATCTCAGGCAAGGGCAGTCTAGACAAGGCATCTGCGTTACCGAGTGCCGTGCCCGGCTTATGCGCAACCTCATAGCTGTAGTTAGCTAAAGCAAGCCATCGGTGTATCCTAGCTGTGGCTACAGCACTGGCTTACCTTTTCGGGTCGAAGAGCTCGGTCAGAGGTTGGTGGTCGGTAAGAACCTGAAAAGTTCGACCATACAAGTACTTGTGAAATCACTTCATACCAAACACAATGCTTAAAGCTTCCTTTTCTATTCTCGCGATAGCTTAAAGAGCTCGTTTTGCAGAAATTCCGGTGTCGGCGCCGGTTTCAGCGTCGTTCGTTGTGAGCGAAAAATAAACATGTCCGTGACCAAAAAATTCAGAAAGATCCAAATAAAATAATAAAAATTTTCTGCCTGAGCGTGGATCGAACCGAGGTCGTCTGTGTGGCAAGCAGATGTTCTACCACAGAGCTACGCCATTTTTTTCCCTTTAATACATGGGAATAAAGCCATCAAATATTGTCATCTATTCCAATAGAATTCACCACTTTCGAATTAAGCCCACATGTACAAAACACACAATTTCACACAGTCCAATAAATCTTGAAAGTCCGGTAAACAAACACAAGCGTCCAGAAGTCCAAGCCACTCTGGAATAGGGTCAAAAGTCTCAGCAACACTACGCACATTGGCTGATTCTTCTCGAAAGACGGACCTTGTCGAGCGAGGTGGCTCAGCATGTCTGTCAATCATGCGACTTCTCCATAACGAATAAAGACCTAGCAACATGATTAAGTCGTATGGTGCAGTATTGTTGATGCTCTTTTTGAACGGGAGGAAACGAACACCATGAGATGTAATTGGAAATTCTTTTTTGATGGTTCTCTTGAGAATATCCCAGAAATGCAA
>JALIZH010032863.1:0-32879 GCA_030522465.1 Rhipicephalus appendiculatus | reverse complement strand
GGAGTTCTTCAAGCTGGCTTCACCTCCGCCACGGGTTGGCCCGGTTTGCACTATTGTTCAGCTCAATATCTGATGCGGGTCCTATTTGGCCCCAAGATGATAAACTCATTTTTGGAATGGGGTGGAGTTCTTGAAGCTGGCTTCACCTCCGCCATGCGTTGGCGCGGTATTGCACTATTGTTCAGCTCTGATACGGGTCCTATTTGGACACAAGATATTAAACTTATTTTTGGAATGGGGGTGGAGTTCTTGAAGCTGGCTTCACCTCCGCCACTCGTTGGCCTGGTATTGCACTATTGTTCAGCTTAATAGGTCCTATTTGGACCCAAGATGATGAACTTATTTTTGGAATGGGGCGGAGCGCTTGAAGCTGGCTTCACCTCCACCACGGGATGGCCCGGTATTGCACTATTGTTCAGCTTAATATCTGATACCGGTCCTATTAGGACCCAAGATATTAAACTTATTTTTGAAATGCGGTGAAGTTCTTGAAGCTGGCTTCACCTCCGCCATGCGTTGGCCCGGTATTGCACTATTGTTCAGCTTACGGGTCCTATTTGGACCCAAGATATTAAACTTATTTTTGGAATGGGGTGGAGTTCTTGAAGCTGGCTTCACCTCCGCCATGCGTTGGCCCGGTATTGCACTATTGTTTATCTTATACGGGTCCTATTTGTACCCAAGATGATAAACTCATTTTTGGAATTGGGTGGAGTTCTTGAAGCTGGCTTCACCTCCGCCATGCGTTGGCCCGGTATTGCACTATTGTTCAGCTACCTGATACGGGTCCTATTTGGACCCAAGATATTAAACTTATTTTTGGAATGGGGTGGAGTTCTTGAAGCTGGCTTCACCTCCGCCACTCGTTGGCCCGGTATTGCACTATTGTTCAGCTTAATAGGTCCTATTTGGACCCAAGATGATAAACTTATTTTTGGAATGGGGCGGAGTGCTTGAAGCTGGCTTCACCTCCATCATGGGTTGGCCCGGTATTGCACTATTGTTCAGCTTAATATCTGATACCGGTCCTATTTGGACCCAAGATATTAAACTTATTTTTGGAATGCGGTGGAGTTCTTGAAGCTGGCTTTCACCTCCGCCATGCGTTGGCCCGGTGTTGCACTATTGTTCAGCTTAATATCCGATACGGGTCCTATTTGGACCCAACATGATAAACTTATTTTTGGAATGGGGCGGAGTGCTTGAAGCTGGCTTCACCTCCGCCACGGGTTGGCCCGGTATTGCACTATTGTTGAGCTTAATAGGTCCTATTTGGACCCAAGATATTAAACTTATTTTTTGGAATGGGGTGGAGTTCTTGAAGCTGGCTTCACCTCCGCCACGGGTTGGCCCGGTATTGCACTATTGTTCAGCTTACGGGTCCTATTTGGACCCAAGATATTAAACTTATTTTTGGAATGCGGTGGAGTTCTTGAAGCTGGCTTCACCTCCGCCACGGGTTGGCCCGGTATTGCACTATTGTTCAGCTTAATATCTGACACGGGTCCTATTTGGCCCCAAGATGATAAACTCATTTTTGGAATGGGGTGGAGTGCTTGAAGCTGGCTTCACCTCCGCCACGGGTTGGCCCGGTATTGCACTATTGTTCAGCTTAATATCTGATACCGGTCCTATTTGGACCCAAGATATTAAACTTATTTTTGAAATGCAGTGAAGTTCTTGAAGCTGGCTTCACCTCCGCCATGCGTTGGCCCGGTATTGCACTATTGTTCAGCTTACGGGTCCTATTTGGACCCAAGATATTAAACTTATTTTTGGAATGGGGTGGAGTTCTTGAAGCTGGCTTCACCTCCGCCATGCGTTGGCCCGGTATTGCACTATTGTTTATCTTATACGGGTCCTATTTGGACCCAAGATGATAAACTCATTTTTGGAATGGGGTGGAGTTCTTGAAGCTGGCTTCACCTCCGCCATGCGTTGGCCCGGTATTGCACTATTGTTCAGCTATCCGATACGGGTCCTATTTGGACCCAAGATATTAAACTTATTTTTGGAATGGGGTGGAGTTCTTGAAGCTGGCTTCACCTCCGCCACTCGTTGGCCCGGTATTGTACTATTGTTCAGCTTAATAGGTCCTATTTGGACCCAAGATGATAAACTTATTTTTGGAATGGGGCGGAGTGCTTGAAGCTGGCTTCACCTCCATCATGGGTTGGCCGGGTATTGCACTATTGTTCAGCTTAATATCTGATACCGGTCCTATTTGGCCCCAAGATGATAAACTCATTTTTGGAATGGGGTGGAGTTCTTGAAGCTGGCTTCAGCTCCGCCATGCGTTGGCCCGGTATTGCACTATTGTTCAGCTATCTGATACGGGTCCTATTTGGACACAAGATAATAAACTTATTTTTGGAATGGGGTGGAGTTCTTGAAGCTGGCTTCACCTCCGCCACTCGTTGGCCCGGTATTGCACTATTGTTCAGCTTAATAGGTCCTATTTGGACCCAAGATGATGAACTTATTTTTGGAATGGGGCGGAGCGCTTGAAGCTGGCTTCACCTCCACCACGGGATGGCCCGGTATTGCACTATTGTTCAGCTTAATATCTGATACCGGTCCTATTTGGACCCAAGATATTAAACTTATTTTTGAAATGCGGTGAAGTTCTTGAAGCTGGCTTCACCTCCGCCATGCGTTGGCCCGGTATTGCACTATTGTTTATCTTATACGGGTCCTATTTGGACCCAAGATATAAAACTTATTTTTGGAATGGGGTGGAGTTCTTGAAGCTGGCTTCACCTCCGCCACGGGTTGGCCCGGTATTGCACTATTGTTCAGCTTAATACTGATACGGGTCCTATTTGGCCCCAAGACGATAAACTTATTTTTGGAATGGGGTGGAGTTCTTGAAGCTGGCTTCACCTCCGCCATGCGTTGGCCCGGTATTGCACTATTGTTTATCTTATACGGGTCCTATTTGGACCCAAGATATTAAACTTATTTTTGGAATGGGGTGGAGTTCTTGAAGCTGGCTTCACCTCCGCCACGGGTTGGCCCGGTATTGCACTATTGTTCAGCTTAATAGGTCCTATTTGGACCCAAGATGATGAACTTATTTTTGGAATGGGGCGGAGTGCTTGAAGCTGGCTTCACCTCTGCCACGGGTTGGCCCGGTATTGCACTATTGTTGAGCTTAATAGGTCCTATTTGGACCCAAGATGTTGAACTTATTTTTAGAATGGGGTGGAGTGCTTGAAGCTGGCTTCACCTCCGCCACGGGTTGGCCCGGTATTGCACTATTGTTCAGCTTAATAGGTCCTATTTGGACCCAAGATGATAAACTTATTTTTGGAATGGGGTGGAGTGCTCGAAGCTGGCTTCACCTCCGCCGCGGCCCTACGCTTGGAACGAATTCTCGCCCGGCGAGGTACCACCCCAGTTGAAAATGACAACAGGATACCACAACAGAAATTCTGTAGTCTTTCGTATTTTGGGACGCTGTTGTCTATTGTCTGTCTTGTTGTCTATTGTCTATCCTCCCCGCAGGGGCGTCTGCGCAAGCAGGCGTTTGGTGTGTGGCGACACCACGGACCCGAGCTAACGGGGGGGGTTTCGACCTCCTCCCACGCCTAGCCGTGCGTGGCTGAGCCGTGTCCGGGGAAAAGGGGATCCTGGGGGTTGAGCCGACGCCGGGTGATTGGACCTTTAAGGCCCCCCCGGCGGAGGCAACACACCCCTTTGGCCCGTGCTTCACGTAGACGGCACCCCCGGGCTGACCCACCTTGGGGGAAATCGGCAGTCACCTTTTCCTATCTCTCTCTCCTTACATCTTCGCCTTTCTCTGATACTATGAATCTATCCTGTCTCCTTCTTCTTTCTGTTTACCTTCATTTTCCTGGTGGCAAGGGTTAACCATGCGTGACCAGTCTCCCTTGGCTGGTCATGTATGGTTATGTATGGTTATGTATGGCTAGTGCTTACAATACACTCCCTGGTTGGGCTCCAAGGTGGGCGGCCAGCATGACTACCGAACACTACATTTTTTTTATGGATAAAAACTCCACCACCTCCAAAACTGATCGACACCTAAAGCGGGGTCGCACCGAAGTAACCAAGGATTTCACATCCAAATGCAACAACTTCACCAAATTTTTCGTCATCACTTCTAAGAGTACAACACCAATCCAAGACATATCGCCTTTCCCTATCGCCAAAGCCATCAAAGAATGCATTAACGGTGACTACGACGCCAGGAAAATGAGTTCCGGTGACCTTTTGATTGAAGTCCGTAATGAGCAGCAGAGCAACAATATCAAGAAACTAAAGAAGATAGGTGACCATGAAGTGTCTGTCACACCACACAGATCACTGAACTATACCAAGGGCGTGATCTCTGACAATGATCTCGTAAAATGCACTGACGAAGAAATAACCGAAGCCTTAGCTGAACAAGGAGTGATCTCCGCTCACAACATTATCATCAGAAGGGAAGGAAAAGAAATCAGAACAAGACATGTAGTGCTAACTTTCGCGAGCACAACCCTTCCAGCTGCGGTACACGCCGCCTACCTACACCTGAAAGTGAGACCCTATGTCCCGAATCCTCGAAGATGCTTCCGGTGCCAAAGGTACGGACATGGGTCACAGTCATGCCGAGGAAAAGCCACGTGTGTGAAGTGCGGTCTCAGCGACCACAGCGATGAGGAATGCACCAACGATCTGCGTTGCATCAACTGCGAGGGCCCACATGCCGCATATTCTCGAGCCTGTCCCGTGTGGAAAAAAGAAAAACAAATCAACACACTGAAGGTACATGAAAATATCTCATACCCTGAAGCTAGAAAACGAGTAGATTTTGCCCAGAAAGGCTCCTACAGCCAAGCGGTACAGAGAGGGCGGGTACCGCAAATGGTGTCGGTCGGCACTCAGGTCCAACTACAGGATCTAGTGTCGGCACTGCAGCCCTCACGTAGAGAGTCGGGAGGTGCACAATGTGCACTTTCCACTCGAGGCCTGATGGTCTCCACTGCTGCTGGTACGAGCCAGCGTAGCCTGGAGAGCACACAGACCTCACTAACGGTGCTGAAGGGAAAGCTCCCTACAAAAAAGTCAACACACGTGCCGAGCACCTCCAACGAGGAGCGCCTTTGCGGTGCTGACTCAATGGAGGTATGCCCTGCAGACACAGAAGAGACCGGAGAGGTTGCTACCGCCAGCAAGCCTCCAAAACAGTCTGTCCAGCCCCCCGATTCCCCTTGGCAGGGGAAAAGGGTCCCGACAACAGGTCAGTGCCCCAGGAAAGGGTACATGACCACTTTCTGTTTGTTCCTTGACCCTCTCGTTTACTTTACATCTTGTCACCCGCGTTTATAGTTTTATGTACACTCTGCTGACATCAATCGAGCCGCTTCTTTCTGGTTGGTATCATGACCTTCATAATACACTGGAACTGTAGAGGCCTTATACACAATTTGGGGGGACATTAAAGATGTTATACAGAACTTCTCACCTGTAGCACTTTGTCTACAAGAAACCAATCTAGGCCCGAAGAACATCAATTTTTTAAAAGGTTTTACGGTTGTTCGAAAGGACCGCGAAAACGCCAGTCGGCTGTCAGGAGGAGTTGCCATAATCGTACAAGGAGGCATTCCTACCCGTGAAATCAAATTAAATACCTCTCTCGAAGCTGCAGCTGTTACGGTTTTATCCCACAAAGTCATCACCATCTGTTCAGCTTATATTCCCCCTCATGAACACGTGACTGTCCAACAATTCTATGACTTAAAAGCACAGCTACCAGAACCGTTCCTTTTAGTTGGCGATTTTAATGCCCACTCTACTCTATGGGGCAGTGAGAAAACAGACAACAGAGGGCAAATCATAGAAGATTTCATCCTATCAACCAACACATGTCTTTTGAACTCTGGTTCACCTACGTATTTCTCACCTACATCACGAAAGTTCAGTTGTCTCGATTTGGCCTTTTGCTCGCCATGTGTTTTTAATGATTTTAATTGGGAGGTCCACGACAGCTCATATGGAAGCGATCACTTGCCTGCCATCATCAAAATGACCTCCACTTTTCCTATCATCAGATCAAAACCACGCCGCTGGAGGCTGGAAGACGCGGATTGGCCTCTCTTTAAGAAGAACGCGAAACTCGAAGACGCACTTACACCCGAAATGAGCATTGACGAAATGAACGAGAAACTCACAACATTACTAATCACAGCGGCAGAAAAAGCAATACCACAATCATCGAACACTGTGCGAAAGAAGATAAACCCCCTGGTGGACACCAGAATGTACACAGGCAAAGAAACAACAAAATAAGGCATGGGGTATCTTAAAAAGATACCCCACCTACACAAACTTAATAAACCTCAAACAAGCTAAGGCCAAAGCGCGGTATGTCCGGAGGCAGGCGGAAAAATCGTCATGGCAAAAATATGTGTCCTCAATTAACAGCTCAGTCAAATCGAAAACTATGTGGGAGCGTGTGAAGAAGTTCAGAGGTGATTATTCTTCATATGCCATTCCTTTACTCACAGCTCCAGGCACGCAAACAACACTGCAAGAACAAGCTGACATACTAGGCGAACACTTTTGTAATATTTCAAGCTCAGCTAATTACTCTAACGCATTTCTAAAACACAAACAGTCTGCAGAGAAACAAAGATTGCCTATCACAGGAGCATCGCAGGAGCCCTACAATGCTCCTATAACACTTCAGGAATTAAGCAGAGTGCTTAGCTCAGGCAAGAAAACGGCGGCTGGCCAGGACCGCATTCATTATTCCATGCTTTCCCACCTCTCACTTGCATCCACAAAAGCTCTACTGAAATTTTTTAACAAAATATGGGACACAGGCATTATACCAAAATCATGGAAAAACGCAATCATAATACCTTTCTTAAAAGCCGGAAAACCACCCACGTCCTCTAACAGCTACCGGCCCATCGCCCTCACAAGCTGTTTAGCGAAATCCTACGAAAGCGTCGTAAATGCAAGGCTTGCATTCACTCTAGAAACAGAAAATCTACTTGACATTCATCAATGCGGGTATAAAAAGAATTGCTCAACAACAGACCATCTTGTCCGGCTAGAACACGAAATACGAAGCGCCTTTCTACATAAACAACACTGCCTTACAGTCTTCTTTGATTTAGAAAAGGCATACGACACTACATGGAGATTTGGCATATTAAGAGATTTGGCTGATATGGGGATCCGCGGGAAAATGCTGAAATGTCTAGCCGACTTTTTATCAAATCGAACTTTCCAAGTCCGTCTAGGAACAACACTTTCACGTGTCTTCCTCCAAGAAAATGGAGTACCGCAGGGATGCGTACTAAGCACAACTCTCTTCGTCGTGAAAATGAACTCGATAAATAGAATAATCCCACGCTCTTTCATGCATTCATTATATGTCGATGATTTACAGATCTCTTACCGAGGATCGAACATGGTTACTTGCGAACGACAAGTTCAAATCACAATAAACAAACTAACACAATGGGCAACCGAAAACGGCTTCCGTTTCTCTGCCGAAAAAAACTGTTGCTGTGGACTTCTCCCAGAAAAGGGGCCTACATCCAGACCCTGTCCTAACAATGCACCAATCTCCCCCTACCAGTCAAAAAAGAACACAAGTGTCTGGGGATTATGTTTGACAGGAAGCTAAACTTTCTTGCACACATAAACACTTTAAAAACTAATTCAAATAGGGCGCTAAATGTGCTCAAAGTCCTGTCACGGAAACGCTGGGGCTCTGACCGGAAGTGTCTTTTACACATATACCGATCCTTAATACGCAGCAAAATTGACTACGGTTGCGTAGTATATGGTTCAGCCAGACAGTCGTACCTCAGAAAACTAGAGCCAGTGCATAACCTAGGCCTACGCTTGGCAACAGGCGCTTACAGAACGTCCCCTGTTCCGAGTCTGTATGCCGAAACAAATGAGCCATCGCTTGAACAAAGAAGAACACAACTCATGCTGACTTACGTGCTCAGAGTTCGATCATCACCGGAGCATATATGCTATAACATTCTCAACCACTGTAACACAAGAAAACAATATGCAAATAAACCACAAGCCATCAAACCTCTCATACTTCGGCACGAAGAAAAGTGTCGCGAGTGCAATATCCCAGAAGAGGCACTTACTGTTGCAGAAAGGCCAACTAGATTAGCTCCTTGGTGCGACTTCACACGTTTTCTAGACATCTCTCTGACACACCTTAAGAAACAGAGAAGCGCACACGAGCATATAAGACAAGAATTCCGCTCAATACAAGAAACATACAGCGCCTACAACGAGTTTTACACAGATGGTTCAAAGACACATGAATACGTGGGATGCAGCGTCGTATCAGAAACATGGGAACAGACAATGCGGCTGCCGCTATTTGTTTCTATTTTTACAGCTGAGTGTTACGCTTTATGGATGGCTGTGCAGAAAGTTGTAACGGAAAAACACAAAAAAGCAGTCATCTACACAGATTCGCTAAGTGCTCTCAAAGCTCTCAACTTAAAATCTGAACGAGAACCTCTCCTTGGCGACATCCTCCACACACTTTCGCATTTAAATCCGAATCACTCAATTCGTTTTTGCTGGGTCCCAAGTCACGTTGGGATCCCTGGAAATGAAAAGGCGGACATGTGGGCCGCTAAGGCCAAACATCAAACAGTATCAAATATAAAAGTACCTGTGAGGGACGGGCTTCAAGCTATTCGCAGAGCTCTGACTGACAAATGGCAGAGTCAGTGGAACACACAGTGTACTAACAAACTGCACCTCGTCAAACCGGTACTCGGAGAATGGAAAACCTGCTATCACCAAGAACGTTTCATGGAAGTCATAACAGCCAGACTTCGAATAGGACACTCTCACCTCACACACAGTTATCTACTCACGAAAGAGGCGCAGCCAACATGCGAAAACTGTTACGCTCCACTAACAGTATTGCACATTCTAATTACATGCCCACATATCGAAACGCAGAGACGCAAACATTTCAACGAACTATATAAAACGTGCATACCTTTACACCCAACTTTCATCTTAGGAGACGATGCGCTTGTGCCTCTCGCAAATGTCAAGAATTTTTTTAAGTGAAGTCGGCTATCTTAACAGACTGTAAATAACGCCGGATTTGTCCCACTATCTTTGATCCCTATCAGACCCTGCTCTTGGCGCAGCATAGCCTAAGTCGCTTTTGCGCCAATAAACCCGAACAAACAAACATATTGTCTATCCTATAGTCTATTGTTGGTCGTATGGTCTATTGTCTATTGTATGGTCTATTGTTTGTTGTATTGTCTGTTGTCTGCCGTATGGTCTATTGTCTTTCGTATGGTCTGTTGTCTGCCGTATAGTCTGTTGTCTGTTTTGTAGTCTATTGTCCGTTTTGTAGTCTATTGTCGATCGCGTGGTCCTGTTGTGTGTCACGCCATCCAGTAGTCTGTTGCATGGTCCGGTCGTTTGTCATGGTGCAACAGCCTTGTGCTCCAACACTACTTTAGGACCGTAACCTGTTTGTGTAGTCTGCAGTAATGAAATTCAGTTTCTTGGCAAGGCAAGCGGAAGCGTTGCAAGTCTGCTGTCATACTTTTGAGCAACAAATAATTTATTCCTTTGTGGTAGGCAACGCAAGTACGAGCTTTCCAAACCTTATAAATAAATGACACTGCATACTGAGAAATCTCGAGTGAGAGCCCTGCAGCTGACAGATAAGGATCATTTACCAAAAAAAAGTTAATAGAAAAGATTGCTATTTTGCAAGAGACACTTCATGCCTCATTCCACTCTGAGGTAGTCAACGCCCACGATCAAGAACTTGTACTGCGTTTGCACATAGCAGTGCAAATAAATGAAAGGAAATTTATTGCAGCTTCACTAGTACACATGTTTACGCAGTGACTGGATTTTTAAAGTGCAGACATTGGCACACTTTTCCATGTGCATTTACATGGTTCCAAGTGAAGTTGACACGTACTCATTTTTATAAAAATTAGCATTTTAATAACTTTCAAGAGAAATCAAATTAATGAAAATGTATGTGGAAACCTAGCTGGATTAATAGTGCAGGTCGACACACTTTTGTGTAAGGCACTGTTGCAGGGACTTGTGCCTCTTTTGGAGGTCCTGCAGGGAACACTTCTTCGCCTCAAGGTAGTGGATAAGTGAGCCTGCGAGTATAAGGAGCAAGGATAAGTGTAATCTTCGAAGAAAAAAAAACGCACATATAAGGTACATCGTACCACTTGATGGGCGGGCATGGGTGTCAGAAGGCAAATAATCTCAAATTATATTACATTACAGGCAACATTCCCTAATTTTCCCACCACTGCACTCTGTCCTCGCTCAGTGGCATTTCCAATAAATATAAAAATGTAAATCAGGAAATTATATAGGTCACTCAAGTGGCATTCTGTTTCCTTCATGGTGTCTCCGCACAGAAAGTGCGCATGCTATTGCACTTCAGCGCTGCCGGCTGGAATGCAGAAGTACACAGCAGTGCACGGTTTCATCAGTAAAAAAAGGTTCAATGCCGTGCAATAATTCAAGAAACAGGTAGTATGTACACCGATCACTGGCCAAGACACACCATAGAACTTGGAATCAAACATGATAGGCTTGCTGCAGTTGGTGCTGTGCATTATGGAATGCCTAACCAGGATTGGTCAGCGCAATGACTCCCAACGAACCTAAGATGAAAACAATGTGTGCCGCTAAATGAAAAAAAAGAATAAAAGCTGAACATTACCAACAAACTGCAGCACGTGCCTATTACGGCAGTCAAGCAATATTTCCGCTGAACTGACCAGCACTGTAGACCTACCACTTAATGCATTAGCATTCACCATTGCGAACAGGTGGCACAAGCCTTGCTCATGCTTCTGAGTATCGCTATAAAACAGACTATATAACTGGTTGCACACACATGCAATCAAGCACCAGATGACGGTAAATATATGTCGTAGGTTTCCTGGAGTTGCAGTTAAGCACTTTTCTTCAAAATTGTTGGTTCTTGTGAAACATTCTGTATGATATTGTATTGCACCAGCACAGGATAAATGTAAAGGAGCATTTTCTGTGCATACTTTACTGAACGTTTTGGTGATGGCGGAATGATAGCCCCCTCCGGGCAGGGTTGCCGTTGGGTGGACATGAAAAGGCGCCAGAACTCGCGCCAAAAGTAGTCAAAGTAGCCATGTCATTTGATATTACCACCAAATTTCTAGCCAAATAGAACAGAAGCGGTATTATCAACAGAGTCTTTACTATTGATGAATAAATAAAACCATTCTGAATAAGTAAAACCACAAGTTTAAAAAAGAGCCATGGCACGAACAGGAAATTTTTGTCGCCAGCGGGGTCCAAAAGTAGCCAATTTGGCGCAAAGTAGCCACCAACGGCAACCCTGCCTCCGGGCACCATGTAATTCCACACATGACATAACCGCACAGACCTTCAGTGGTCATGGGAAGCACCTTCCACGTGCTGATCAATGCAAGAGAGAAAAAGATGCCACGCTGATGCTACAGAACAACGAAAATTGGGAACGAACGTGAGAAGTACAAGTACGTGATTCCAGAAGTCATACTGAACGAAAAATGCACTGCTTGCCTCTCCACCGTGCCATGATGGTCTCATTTACCATTTTGGTGTTGCAACCATTCTTAACTGTTTTGTAATTCTTTTGCAACATTTCTTGTCACTACACAAAACAGATACCTTGCGCGTCATTTAGATAACTCGAATATAAGGTACTGTGTGAAATTTTTTTCTCAACCCAGCCATACGTACGTGCAACTGTGTAGCTGAGGGTGAGGGAGAAAGCTATGCTCAAGCGGCTACCAAAAACAGCTATAAGCATAAGCCATTCAATAACATCCTAGCATTTATAAGGGTACTTGAAACGGTTGTCTGCATTGTGTACTGGTTTAGGCTACAGCGTCATAAAATCGCTAGCACCATAAATGAAACAAGGCGCCTTGTACCGAGGCGGCTACGAACAATTATCTGTTACCCTTCCACACAGCACTGCTTTTCCTCAACTTCACTGAGCGGGCCTGGTTCACCAACCATAAGTGGCTGTCAGAGTCCAACCTCATCCACCTCCCGCAACTGTCACACGCACCTTGAAAGCTCTACATGCACAATGTGCCGCATCAATAGCCCCAGCTTGCCACTCAGATCACCTGAAACTTTAGTGAGGTGTCTAATCCAACCACTCACTTTTGTGATACCACTCACCCATGTTACATGCAATGGGTTATGGATGGCTAAAAACTGTGCAGCACTGCTATGACCTACAGTGAACTGCAGATTTAAAGCTACATAACAGATAGCACCCTTCATGCAGACACGTTATATAGGTCTTCTAATAATCTTGAAGACCTGCTCCACCATCTCAATATATTTGGACAAAATCGGCCAAATCGTGTCAGAGTCCCACCAAATGGCCTTTTGTGGCTTCTGTATTGTGCTCATAAGAAATGAGTGAATAACTGGCATGGGGGAGGATGAAAGAGGCTGAATACATAATGCAGCCAAGATTAAATAAAAGTGAAAGGGCAAAAACCAAGATAAGCAAAGTGGAGGAATGTTCAGAGGAAGCCTGAGGAGAGTCACTGTGGAAATGCAGTGCTGGTGTGGCCTATGGACCCATTGTGCGTGCACTACAGTGCCCAACTTTCTTCACTCCCACAAGTATAGGGTCCTTGCACTATCACTTCTTTCATCCTTCCAAGGCGCAGCTGGTGGAACTATGCACTTCGGCACAGTTTAGTTGAGTAATCCAAGGCAAAGGCGTGTGCCATGCGCACAAAATAACTAGTACTTTACAAAATCTCCACACTTCAGCCAGAGTCATTTGCTAAATTCCAATGTGTACGTATGTATGCGGGGCATCATGCCATTAAAGAAGCATCCAATGATGCTGGAGTGCTCGTCAAAATGTCTCTAATACCCCTGTCACACGGACAGCCTTAACCGCGGTTACTGCTAGCTACACAGCGGACGTATGTGAGGTTGGTTTCCTAAATTTGGTTATCGCAAACCGAGCTAGGCAAGATGGCAGACACCACTGCAGCGGCTTGTTCATCAGCGTCAGTGAGAATGACAACTCAAAGGTGCATCAACTGGCCAGACGCCACAATACGAGCACTAATACGCTTGTGGGAGGACAATCTAGCAGCACTGCGCTCGAACACGTGGAATTCCTGTGTGTGTGTGTGCGGGCACGCACACGTGCATACATACACACACACACACACACACACAAACGACACGACAAGAATTCTCAGCAGATCCAAGCCTCTCGGGTCACACAAATCATGAACGTACATGCACGCAGACTCGATTACAAAAAGAGAAACACACAAAACCACGTGCAGAGTTCTCAGCGCAACAAAGCCTCTCGGGTCCTTGCTCAACTCACGGGCATACACGCACACTAACTCATCGATCACACACGTAAAACATAAATAAAGCACCTACAACACGACACAACGAATTGTCAGCACAACCCGTGTAGTTTGTACGACATGGATTGTCCTGACTAGTCTTGGCTCTCACGATGGCTATGTTGCCAAGTTTGAAAGACTCTCTTTAAAAACGGCTGAAGTTCTCTATAGTATTTACACCTCATTGAAGGCTTAAAGTAGTCGAACAGTTATTGCACAACTTGGCACGACATATGTGTGCATTCTAGTATATTATTTGTTCGTTGTCCACGAAAATTGCGTGCGAAATTTCGCTCATGCGATGACCACGTGATTGCATTGGTTTGCTAAAAACTGAGCTCGTGGAGCACTGGCAAACCGCATTCGCATTAACTTCGGTTAATCCTGTAAACCACGGTTAAGCATAACCGCAGTTAAAGCTGTCCGTGTGACAGAGGTATAAAAGTGTAGAGATGTTTCAAAAGTACAGAATGATACGAATACTGTAGAACATTCTAGCAGTAAGGTGCCTCTCGTATGGAAACTGAGGTGATACCATGTATAGTCAGCAGGAAATATGTGTACCCAAAACAAATAGCTGTTGCCGAATGCATGAAATTCCTTGAACTCGCTGTCAATGACAAACTGCAGAGGCTCGTCAGTAAGTGGTGTCATGCCCATGAAACACGAGCCCTGATGGCAGGTGGGCAATTGACATAACATTCAGATGGCAGCAAGGTTGTATTCATATGCCCGAAAGGCGTCATGTTTAACCAAGCTCCAAAGGCTTATGCACAACAAAGATGTCATGAGTGAATGCTGGGCTAAGCGATTTGATTTTGTGAAATTTGATCCATTTCTGGCACTTTTAAAGAAAAGATTATCAGAGAAAATAAGAGACATGTGAAGGAAAAATTGTAGCACAAAACCAACACAAGGACAGACAAGGTACACGGGACTGGCTTTGTTTTCTTTTTTTTTTTGTCTAATACGAGTCGACTTGTCACAATAAACATTGAATTGCCATACTGCTTCACCACAAAGCACATCATGAGAAAATGTAGCGCATACTATTGGGAGTGAATAAGGAAAAACAAGCAGAGATTTAAGGCGATCTGTGCAGTATTGTAAAGCGATTTCTCAGCAACCTATGTTTCAACCACCTCGGCAACATTCCAATCAATGCTAGGGACGAAAAAAATTTTCTCGTGAAAGTACTGTGGGAGGGAAAATAGTGCACTAAAATGATTTCCCACAATATTCTAGAGCAGAATCTGAAAGGGTTAAATGAAGTACAACAAAAATGTGCCTGTACATCCAGAAACATAGCTCACGCACAGAAAACCAATAACTCTTCCTCAGGCCCTTAGACAAGAATTTTTTTTTCTAGAAGGGGGGGGGGGGAGCATTTGCAGGAAGCCTGGACTATTTTAGAAAAACACTTAACTTTATTATTTCTGGTAAAACACCCCCTTTCCATCTAAAGTACCGGGGCATAGGCTCCTTTCTGGCAACGGGCCTGCTCTTCCGATTTACATTTCTAAGTGAATGAGAACTGACTAAGATCACCAACTGTTTTGTATTTTTCGTTGCATCATTGGGTTTAATATTTCAACAAACACTGGTAATATATTTGGACAATTGGTAATTACCCGAGTCATGGTTGTGTCATAAACACCGCACACCTGGTCCCAGCACTAGCAACCACTGCAAAGCAAAATGCAAGAAAAATCTAGTCACATTTAGAGACAGCCTGGCCGGTAACACAGTAAATAGAAGCACATTAATTAATGTTTCAAAACAAAAATTACACACAAAAGCAAGCTGGACCTCCGAATACTGGATCTTTCAGTTGGCCCGGTGAAGTTTGGCAAGCAATGTGTATCCTTACTCCTCTCTTATAAGTGCATAACAGTCATCGGGCATTACATGTTGAGTGACAGTGCTACCAACTTTACATACATTTGGGAATTACTGCTGCTTACTTTGAAAATGCCAGCTGTTTGGATAACATATTGAATGATGACAGTTGAAAGGTTCCCAATGTTTACAATAAAATGCACTGCTCTTACAGTAATTCTTGAGCTTCAATTTCAATGCATGAGGGCTTGAAGAAAAGCTGCGTGGAGTACCAGTGATTCTTTAAGTCAAGTTTAACAATAACTCATGTTATTTTTAAGAATCATGCCAAGTGATTGTACCCATAAGTAGCTTAGTTTATGTCATGCATTGCAATATAAAAACTGAAGTAATTAAGAATTTAGTAAATTCCTAGTAATTTTAATTTGCACTGAATTTGTAAGTAACATTCATGAAAACTTTATACTCATTCTAGGTGCCATATTTATATGCATGGTTAGGGCTTGACAAACAACATAACTATACGGCTATGCCCAGCTGTGTCTGGCCAATTTGCCTTGGTCCTCACTGGTTCATCAGTATGCCTTGGTGGCTGCTAAGCACAGCTTGAATAACAATTTGCACTCAAGCACAGTTAAAGGGACCCTGAAACAGTTTTGACGATTTTGTACAAACACATTGGGCAGGTAGAACAAGTCCTAAGGGTCATTTACAGACTGATTTATGCTCTCAGCGTAAACTGTGTAATTTATTGCAGCGCTTTAAAGCTGCGGATCAGCCAAACGCGTTTTCAACCGCCCATTCACAGTACGACATGCAGTGGGCGCACGACGTCATCTGACGTCACCCTGGCTGCTGATCTGATTGGCTGTGGTGTGCGCGTAGGAATGATCGGCTGGTAGGGTGGCGGCACGTGTCGGAGCAGACATCAACCACTCCATCTCAGTTGCCAGACGGCGTGCGTGCTGCTGGGCGCACTGGGCTATGGTCTCCGAGATTGCGCGCAACCTGTCGGCGTGCAATCTCGGAGGTCGTGACTGGGCGAAGCTCAAATTGTCGAGTGCGCTCATGAGAGCTCTGCAATCGCCGGCGATGCCAGCGTGTCTCATGAGTTGAGGAGGCAAGGCAGGGGTGAGAAGGAGGGTATGATATAATTGTCCGTAGCTGCCTTGGTACACGGCATGTCGCTAAATTTGCGGTGCCAATGGTTTGATGATGCTCTAACCTAAACGCTGACAAAGCTTCAAATAACCGTTTCAAGGTCCCCTTAAAAGGTCAACAACAGGGCTAGTTGTTGAGGTTCCATTTAGGTTATAGGAGCGCAACAAACACAGACAAAGATGAGCACAACGAGCGCTCACTCGCAACTGAAAGGTTTATTAGATGAAATATAAAAAGAAGGGAACACAAAAAACTGTGCTGTCGCCGCCATATAGAAAACATGCTAACATGAAAAAAGGCACGATAAAGAAGTTCGAAAAACACATTTAAAATCTTAAGATTGGAAAGGTAGCAAATAGGCATGACAGCATATCTTCCAAAAAACATTCAAAAGGCAAAAAGCCAAAGTGTCTATGTAACCCGCCTCCAAAAAGTGGGTTTGCTTCACGATAACACCATTGCTGCCATTCCTGTGCTCACAACATTTCCCACAGTCTCAAAAAAAGTTAATGCCCGCTATGGCGCACAGGTGGTCTTCAGTGCGCCTTACAAACTTGGAAAGATTTGTGCTGCTGTTCACAAGAAACTTGACAGCAGTCTTACTTCACAGAAAAGTGAATGTAGCCCGAAACAACAATCACTTTGTGCCATGCGCCTCCGACATTGCTTGTAAAATCCCTGGGACCTGTGGGTTTGTACACATTGGGCAGATGGCACGTTGCCTAAACACACACCTCAGGAAGCGTAAGAATAATTCGAATGCTAATTATGGTTCACATTCAGCCGTACACTGCACGGACGGTAAGTGCATGCCTCTTTTCCATAAGACGACAGTTATGTATAGACACACTGCATGTATAGACACACTGCTCACAAAATTATGGAAGCCCTCTACATTAAGAAGCCTGGTGAAAGTTGTGCGAGCTCTCCTTCAGTGGTCTCATCGTGAAGCGAACTCAGTTTTTGGAGGTGGGTTACATAGACACTTTGGACTTTTTGCCTTTTGAATGTTTTTTTGGAAGATATACTGTCATGCCTATTTGCTACCTTTCCAATGTTAAGATATTAAATTTGTTTATTGAAATTTTTTTTTCGTGCCTTTCGGAAGTTGGCATGTTTCCTAAATTGAGGTGACTGCGCAGTTCCTTTGAGCTCCCTTCTTTTTATGTTTCATCTAATAAACCTGTCAGTTGCGAGTGAGTGCTCATTGTGCCTACTTCTTCGTCCGTGTTTCTTGCGCTCCTATAACCTCAATGCACAATTAATCCTTTGCGGTACGTCGTTGGGCCACTACTGACAATGCAACACGACCACAGTGGCCTGTAGTCGGGCACTACTCAACAAATTGTTTCCCGGTTTACTCATGTGAACATTTTCTCATTGCATTATGCGTTACCTCTAAATGAGTGAGCAAACTTCCTTCACTTGAGTTTCACACCGTAAGAGGCGGAAGGTGGGTAAAGGTTTCGGACCGCAAAGGGTTAAATTCCAATAACTGTGATTAAACGCACGTCTAAAGGTGTAAAATTAGAGTGGCATCACCATGCCACAACTGTTGTGGAAATTAACCACAGTGCTCTTAAGCTAAAAATTTGATTGATGCATTTTGAAAGTGAGCCTGACCTTAATTACAAGGGACACTGAAGTGGAAAACAATGGCTTCTGTGTATGAATAATCCTTGTACAACAGCATAAAGACCACTGTTACCATCAGAAAATGGCTAAGTAATACCCCTGTCACACGTTGTAATGTCATTTACAACGATTGTCATTAGTTTGTAACGTCATTTGTTTGCTGTCACATCGGGAAACTAAATGCCATTCAATGAAAATGACATTTCCCGTCGAATGAGTACCCGAAACACATTCGCATTCAATTTCGGACCGAATGAGTAGTCTCGACGCCAGGGACTTTTAGGAAGATGGCTGTTAACTTATGTAAACGTAACTTTTGTCATTTGTAAATATCTTATTCTTTACTAGATTAGCTTATTACTGGTTTGATGGCATAATAGCACGCATGAAAGTTTCTTAAAGAAAGCTACTCTCAGCTACAGCACCTGGACGCTGACTTTGTTTCATTTGTGCTCTGTTGTCATTGCCTGTATTGCGGGTGTTGATCATGCGATTGCACGTGTTGTGGTGATCAAGGTGGTGACTACGCGAAATTGCTGCCGCTGTCTCATTTCTGCAGCCGGGGAGTCAGTCGTGCGCCCATGCTTCAGTTCACTGTATACTCACGCCCGGTCAAATCATCAGCCATGTTGGTTTACCAGTGGCTCTTCGCTCCACTTCGTTTGTGCCGTGCAGCTGTGGCAACTTGTGTAAAACGGCTGCGTTTATATTCTAGGAGCACCTTTTTTAGTGATAAAAAATTATTTTTGAGGATACACACGTTACATGCAAGTTTTAATAGACTTTTATTTCTCCCAAAGCCACGGCTCAGGAGGGCTAGGGTCATGGTCATCATTTTATAATGACATTTGTTTTCATCGTGTGACAGCACGCAGGTAAAAAGACATTAGGTCCGCTTAATGTCATTCGGTGTAAATGACATTAGATTTGCCGTGTGACAGGGGTATAAGACCGAAGATGACATAAATGAAAAATAGTTTGTGCCAGTTACTTGTTACCACACAAGCTTGCCAGTATTTCACTTTAAAATTTCCTAGTAAACAGCATAGTAAACACAGACGTAAAACGTGATTTTGTCAAGGTTACCTGTTGCTAGTGTTTTTAAAAACAGACCCCGACACTTGACAGTGTTTCAAGGATATAATATAGCATGGCAGCGCAGCGTATATACCAGTGTCAAAAACCTTCCGACACTTTCAAGAAGCTTAATGCTCATAAGTATCAGTTCTTTATTTTCTTCTTTAAGGCCCTTGATAATGCCTTGCTGATGAGTGATTTTATCTTGATGCCTAATAAGTACTGGACTCATTTCATTCCTCCTCTGGAGGCTTAAACAGCTTCCCTAGTAGCATCCTTAGCTCGCTTTTTCGTTGGAGCTATGTAGAACAATTGCAATTATATGTGCGAGCATAGATTGGCAAACTCACTCATGACTCGATTCACTCAGACCCAGATCAGGCCGTGATTCTGAGTGAGTAACATTTTGGCGAGTTTGAGACCGGGTGAGGAAAAATTTTGGTGAGTCTGAGTCCGAGTCAGTCCAATTGAGGTACATATTGGTGATTCCGATTTCGAGTGAGCCCTAAGCGCAAGATATATTTCGTCTGAGTGAGCTCCACCTTTAATTGCCCACCTATGGTCCTATCTACTCATCTTCAGCTTTACTATCAGCGTTATATCCACTTAAACTTATACTCACGTCTTTTCACAAATATCTCAATAATGCACTCTCATTTTTTTTTCCGAGGTGAGAGTCTGAGGAGGGGTGGGGGGTGCCATGGTTTTCCCCCGCAAACACTTTCAGGGGACCTTCTTGATACAGATATGTCGTGCGAGTCGCATATTTTATAAAACTGTCCTTACCGTATTGAAACCACCGATAACACGTATTTGAAGTTACAAGATATAAAGGCATATCATAAAGCGCTAATTATGCGAGGTATTGGCATTGACCCCAAAATTGAAAAAACTAATTTTATGCTAACATGAGTAGACTCACTCAGCCTCAAATTGTGAGAAAAGGTGATCCCTAGAAAGCCACTACTTCTAATATGTGCATAAACAAAACTATTCTTGTGTGGCTCTGTTTCTAATATCTCACTGCAGTTGCCTCCCATTGGCTACTTAAGAACAGTCACCAATCACAGCTACAAAGCGATTAACATGAGTGTTTGAGCGAGATAAATCATCGTCACGAAAATTTCAACAGCGCGGAAAAACACGAATGGATGAAAAGGGAGCCGACACGGGCAAGCGCTGTCCTTGTCAGCTCCCTTTTCATCGATGTGTGTTTTTCCGTGCTGTTGAAATTTTCTTGACGATGAGCTACCAAGCCCAAACCACAAGCATTCTATATTGTGCGCATGAGCTGCAAATGGTGAA
This sequence comes from Rhipicephalus appendiculatus, assembly GCA_030522465.1. NCBI lineage: Eukaryota > Metazoa > Arthropoda > Arachnida > Ixodida > Ixodidae > Rhipicephalus > Rhipicephalus appendiculatus. The sequence goes on along the minus strand of JALIZH010032863.1, from coordinate 12,426 downwards.
AACTATAAAAGTAGTTGCTGCATGGCAGATCACTCAGTTTTGAATATCTTTGCATGCAGCAACTTACAACTGCATGAATGGAGCCAGTTTTGTTAAACAGTAGCTCCATTCAAACTAAGAAAAACTGGATTTGCAAGCAACGAGTGACGAGACAGGAATCTCCATCACATCACTCATCGCTTTCGTGTCCAAATTCATGTCCATGCAGTTTCTACTTCAAACTTCCCTGCTTTGAGCTGTATTGTTGCAACACTGGGTTTTCTTCGAAAGTCACTGTCAATGAAACTCTTGTAAACAAGGTAGTCCAAATAGCTGCTGAACAAGTAACAGATATAAAGTGCAGGATTGAACGCTTTTTTAAGAGGGTACCTCTCCCCTCTAATTGATGTAAAATCTCGGCAAGTTTTGAAACCCCACAGCATTGTTGTCAAGATGGCAATGCTCAAGCATTATGAACACAAAGAGGAAAGAGACCCGTCAAGGCTGGCGTGAATGACAGCTGTTCTGATGGCTGTGGTGCCAAACGCAAAATACGAAAACATGCTGCTGTCGAGCATTACGAGACAAAAACAAATAGTAATAAAAATGCGGGGCTGATTGGGAAAGCATTTCGCAAGGTTGCTGAATGCTCACAACCTCTTGAGGAGACCATTTTACTTTATTTCATTATGCGTGTCGCCTATTGACAAGTCTCATTCCACTCGAGAATCGGGACGAAAACTGCACCCAAGAAGTACGGCACCTTTTTTCTTCGCACAATGACTTTCCGTTACATTAAAGAAGGAAGCATACAGGCGTAGCTCACTTTTTCGTGGTCCCAGTCCCAGTTCAGCATCGCCGAGCTTCTGCGGCACATCGACTGTTGTTCGACTCACGCCTCCTCCATCCCTTCCACAGCTTCTGCAGTCAGTAGACAATGTCTTAACGGGGCGTTAGCAAACAATCAAACAATGCTGCAATACTCACGGCTCATGTGCAGTAAGTGGGTGCCGCGGGTGTTTTCCTCGCCAGCCAAGAAGACTTCGTAGTGTTCTTCTTTGTCAAAATTGACGATATCCAGCGGACGGAAACAAAGTAGCGCGCAAGAGAATTCACTGCTGCAGACGATGAGGATAACATTTGAGAAGTTAACACTGCACAGTTGATCTAGCTGAGCGTCGAAATCGCACAATAACACCAGTCAAATTGAGCGTGAGGAAACACAAGAGCGTGGAGCGGGAAAAGAAAAAAACAAAAGGAAGAAGCGCAGCGCCACCTACTGCTTATTAAAAGTGTTAAGAGTAACAGTCACAAACATGACAAACTGTCATTAATATTGCTGGTTACAATGCCATTATATGTTAACTTTTCATCAACGGGAGCGAATAGCACGACTGTTTTGTAATTTACACGCACTAAATAGGCATAGATGGGCATAAAATTATGAGGAAGACCGTCACTTTAACGCCAGCGCTATATTGACGGGGCAACAGCTGTTCGCGCTGTTTGTGTACAGTTAGTACAGTGTAATCCAGTGTCTCAAAGGTTATCCGCGTGTTGTTAGCAGTGCCCATTTGATTCTCATTACTTCGGCAGCGTCACTAATTGGCCTGTGTCACTAGGAGGAGGCTCACTAGACAGGTCACCCTTTACGGTGCGCCTTCGCCGCTCACTATATTGCTCGCGTCACACAGCCAGAGCCGCCCGCGCCCGCCGCTGGCACCATGATTCTTGCATAATAAAAATTTGAAGTTACGGCTCCATCAAAGAAGTAACGTTAATTAAAAAAAAAAGCATTTAAAAAAAAGTTGCGCACCATCGAGAATCGAACCTGCGACGTAAAGCAACTTCCAACCGAAACGGAGCGCACTATGCCGCTAAGCTATCGCCGCTCGACGAGTTCAAAATGCCTTGGTAACACTGTATGTGTACTACGCGATAGGGCGATAGTACGACGTTTGTTACAGCTGTTTTCGTGCGGTGCGATATTGTCGTGTTCGTGCAGAATAATCCCCATGCTAAGCCCGAAGTTACGGAAGAATGGTGACTGTGTATGTCGCACGGAATTCCCCAAGAGCACTACTTGCTACTACCTGCATTCCTAAATTGAACGCAGCAGCAAACTTCAGTCCAATATCCAACGTCTGCGAAGCCGCAAATGTGATGCGTGTTTGTGTTGTCGGGTTCGATCAGTTTAACCCGAAGTTATGAACGAGTTGTATGTATGTGTGTGTGTGTGGGAAGACCACGTCTGCGAAGCAGCAAATGTGATGCGTGTTTGTGTGGTGGTGTTCGAGCAGTTTAGCGAGTGGTGTGTGCGCGCGTCTGTGTGTGTATGAGGCGCGTGATTTCCCATAGCGCACGTACATCAAACGAAAAGCCCACGTCTGCGAAGCCGCACATGACATGCGTGTTTGTGTGTGGATACAGAAAATGGAAAATGATTTGATTTGTGATCATCGACCATTGCGACAGCCTGTTTCGTCCATCGTAATATGTGTTGTGAACGTGTGTCATGACGTGTGTTGATGTTCTCTGCGACTATCTCGTAAAGCGTAAAAACATTCCACTAGAGGCTGTGGTTCACAGCTCGAAAAAATGAGTTCATTTGTGAGCAACCCCTCTTGGAAGGGGGGGCAGTGGAAGTTTGTGTTTGGTGATTCGCCGTAGCACCAAATGATGGATCACTCGGAATGGGGGAGGGGGGTTATACTCAACCCCCCGAAATTTTTCGATTTTGCATGTGCATATACACACAGGCGTGCGCAGGGTTCCCCTTCAGGGGGGGGGGGGCGAAAGTTCGTCGCAGCGCCCCCCCCCCTCCCTTTTATTTGAATGTCCGGGGCTGACTTTGCGCCCCCCCCCCCCCCCCCCATTACGTGACTAGGGGGGCGGCCGCCCCGCCCCAGCTCCCTCGTGCGCTGGGGCGTACGAGGGGACTCATACAAACACATGCACGAACATAAATAAAGTATGATTGAAGCCCGCTCCTATCCGAAAAATATTTCGGACTGCACTACTAGTACCGTACTTGTGCTTTGAGCACACACCGCACATATTTATTTTTGTTCGTCTTTCGCAGGCAGTACCAAGGCACCGTCTCATATTGGTACCCTTACCGTCTGAGAGGGCCGATCAAAGCGTTCCCCCTTGCTGCATTGGTGGCCGCTACAGGCCCAAGACATAATTGATAATTTTCTTATTTGAGCGCATAAAAAATGAGACGTTGGGCGCTTTCCGCACCAGCAGTCTCCATGAGCATTGTTTGTAAGGAAAGGGTGAAAACTTTTTTTAAGCATATATGCTGTACCAAAACGAAAACATCCCAATCTTATCGGAAGAGATGACCAGCCTTTTCCGTTATGCCACCGTGTCTGAGGAGAAGAAAGCAGCAGAGCAGGAGCTCGTCGGTTGATTAATGCAGACCCACCCAGGATCATCCTTAAATTTCTTTCTGAGGTGATGACAGTTGTGAAGACATTAGAAGGGCACACCCAACAGTGTATTCAATGCTCCATTCCGGCAAGCCCTCTGCTCTGAGAACCTGTGCAATACCATCAGAGCAAATGTGTGGGAGGAACTGCAAAACTTGCAATCCTTGTAGCATCCTCATGAAACTTCAATTGCTGATGTTCTATGCAAACAAATCTACCGGTTGAGTATTTCTGAGCCAGCATAGCTTTTGCCAAGAGCCATAAGCTGTAGTATTGCTGTTTACCCGGTGAAATCACTTCAAGATTACGAGTGAAAAACAGCGCTAAAAAGACGGGACAAGAAAGAACACGGGACCACGGCCTCGTGTTCTTTCATGTCCCGTCTTTTTAGCGCTGTTTTTCACTCGTAATCATGAACCAACCAGCCCAAATGCGCACCTTACATCACTTCAAGAAGCCGCACTACTACAATTTCGTCATCAGGTGCCACTAACATGCGGCCCACTTGATGGCGAGGTCTGTGCTCCAAGGAATAACAACATTCCTCAACAATTGCAACGGTTACGTTTCATCCAGAAAAACAAGACTCTTCCGCATGGATTTTTTCTGAAGTAACAAAACATGGCACCTTCTTTGAAACGGTTACTCCTTGAAGCCTGTCGCATGTGGTACACGTATACCCCATAAAGTGATAAAGTGGATGGGGGGATGACCACCGCCGTAACTCAGTGAAGATTGAAAAGCAGCTTTTTTAGAGCTTCCGACACGTTATTCGAAGGTCGCAGGTTGGTTCAGTCCCTGCCAGTGGCAAGCTGTCTTTTCGTCCACTTTACTTTCTTCACATTTATATCATCACAATGACTACAAAGAACATTTCCCATACTTTCCTTCGCATTAGTGTCTGTTCATTCTCATTAATATATTGTCTAACAAAATAAAACGAGCCCTTAAAGTTCCTCTACTTTCATTCACTGTAAGGAAGAGTTTCATTTGTGCCGCTTGGCTGTTGTTTTCTGGCCGGTCTTTGATGCCAAATTCCACGTCAGACATCCGATCAGATATGCACTATGGCTTTACTGAAAGCTCAACGAGTAATAATGAAGGCTTGCGCTGGTGCCGCTTAGGCGAGGAGCTTTGTCAAACCAGCCTTTCTTTAATTCAACCACTAATTTTCTATAATGATGAGCTAGGACTGGCGTACCTATGCAGTGAGCTGTGGTGGTGTTAGTAGCTTGGTTCAGGCACGATAATGGCAGTTGAGGAAAATAGAGCACCGTATGATCCACTCTGTGGATTTTTTCAGGGTAAGATTGCAACGTTAAGTAGCTTTTATTGCATGAGGCTGAAAAGCAGCTTTATTTCTCATTTTGAACATCTATGAAAATTTATGGGAGTGAAGTGTAGCAGGGGCATAGGCAGAAATTTGTTTTTTCGGGGGGGGGGGGGGGGGGAACCTTCTTGAAATGGTCATTTCTCGCTCTGTATGCCATGATGAAAAAAAAATTCGGGGGGGGGGGGCACGCGCCGGGTGTGCCACCCCCTGGCTACGCCAGTGAAGTGTAGTGCCTGCCGTTACCGTAAATGTTACACCTTTCTCTCAGCATCTAGCTACTATGGACATTTCACCTAGAGGAGTGATGTTTCGTTACCTGTGACCGAAGCCTCGCTATCAGTGAAATGTGTCAACTGGCTCGCTGTACATTGTTATTCGTTTATGCAATGATCTTCTGTTCAGCCTTCTCTTTTGGGCACTCCAGAACGGCAAGCTTACGACCGTCTGGCTCTCTTTCGTTTTCTGGCCAGCTCGAAACAGTAACATTTCAAGCTTTTCAATCTTTACATAGTTTGCAGAAGGCAGATGTACTTGTGGGGTGCAGACATCCCTCAAATACTTTTCACCTTGCACCAGGAACCCGCTTTTTCTCTAACATAGTGGCTCAAAAGAAAGTTCCTGCTGCATAAATCAGTGGAGAGAGACTTGTCACAAACCACCAAATCTTTGCGGCACATTTTCTTCTGCCATTTCGCGCGTAGTTCCCCATCAGCAGGCAATTGGCAAATCGACATGCTGGTGGCCTTTCCAGACTGCGACTTGCAAAAGGACACTTGTGTGCCCTCTGAATGCTGCAGCAGAAGCAGCAAACAAGCATGCAGTCACTTCATAAGAGTAGGCAGACTTGAAAACGAAAAGTTACATTGTGGAAACTGACTGCCAGTTGAAAACGTGGTGCATCTTGCAACAAGCTGTGTTTACGAGTAATGGTATTAGCTTTCTTGAAGCATCTGTGTACAGCGATAAGGCCAGATTGTCTCAACATGGATGTGCTCTACCCTGCTGCTTCATACAACCTGAAGAAGTAATTAACATGAAAAATTTGTTGAACAAGTGGCAGTGGCACAACCCACTTTGACAGCTTGGCTTGCAACTTTCATGTGCAGCGCACTGTCATGATCATAGGGAAATGTGTCTATTGTACTAGAGCAAGAATTTTTGAATGCCCTTCCTTGTCACGCTGTGACAGTGCTGTGTATTCCATGAATCCAAAAGTATTATGTTAAAAGGCCATAAAGATAAAAAATGTGTCTCTCAGTTTGCCAGAGAGGGGGGTTCATTTAGTAGTAAGAGTAATGTTGCTCTATATTGCAAAAACTGGGCTTTTGCTTTTGTACCTCCTGCAACAAATCCAAATTCTTTTAATCTTAAGCTCGTTTCATGCTCATCAGTTGCTCAACAATATTACAAGCTAGTAGTTGTAGGGTAGCTTTTCTCACATATGTTGCCTGGCACACAGTGATATCATAACAGTTGTTCTTTTGTATCGAAGCTTTCTGTCCTACTACACAATTTTGTTGCATTACTCTGCCACAATTGGATGCACGCTTAGACAACAAATTTCTGTTGTACGACAGATTTTTGTTGCATTACTTACGGAAGACCTCTGTTGTCACAATTGACTATGCGCTAAGACAACAAGTCTCTGTTGTAGCACAACACATTTCTTTCGTACAACAAAAATTTATCGTACAGTATATGGACATTTCTATAGTAGCAGCCGGGTGCTTGTTGTGAAGACACATTTTTTTACAATACTATAAAGATTTATCGTAGCACTTCAACTTTCTGTTGTGGCACAACAGAAGTGTGTTGCACACACTTCTATTGTCACAATAAAAGATTGGATGCACAATTGAAAAGTGTGTTGTCTCAACAAGAACGTGTAGTAACAACTGAAAAATCCTTTTGTACAATTGAAATTTCTGTTGTGCTCAAGGCAAGTTCTGTTGTCATTTTCAACTGGGACAGGCCTGCGTGCGAGACGCGTCTCTCGTACTTAATCCTTCCTCGATCTCCTTATTATTTTTTGAGGGTTAAGCGTGTACAATACAATAGGCAGCAGTTAAGACGTGAGTATTATACTCGTATCTGTTCAGCTTAATATCTGATACCGGTCCTATTTGGACATAAGATGATGAACTTATTTTTGGAATGGGGCGGAGTGCTTGAAGCTGGCTTCACCTCCGCCACGGGTTGGCCCGGTATTGCACTATTGTTCAGCTTACGGGTCTTATTTGGACCCAAGATATTAAACTTATTTTTGGAATGGGGTGGAGTGCTTGAAGCTGGCTTCACCTCCGCCACGGGTTGGCCCGGTATTGCACTATTGTTTATCTGATACCGGTCCTATTTGGACCCAAGATATTAAACTTATTTTTTGGAATGCGGTGGAGTTCTTGAAGCTGGCTTCAGCTCCGCCATGCGTTGGCCCGGTATTGTTCAGCTTAATATCTGATACCGGTCCTATTTGGACCCAAGATATTAAACTTATTTTTGGAATGCGGTGGAGTTCTTCAAGCTGGCTTCACCTCCGCCACGGGTTGGCCCGGTTTGCACTATTGTTCAGCTCAATATCTGATGCGGGTCCTATTTGGCCCCAAGATGATAAACTCATTTTTGGAATGGGGTGGAGTTCTTGAAGCTGGCTTCACCTCCGCCACTCGTTGGCCTGGTATTGCACTATTGTTCAGCTTAATAGGTCCTATTTGGACCCAAGATGATGAACTTATTTTTGGAATGGGGCGGAGCGCTTGAAGCTGGCTTCACCTCCACCACGGGATGGCCCGGTATTGCACTATTGTTCAGCTTAATATCTGTTACCGGTCCTATTAGGAACCAAGATATTAAACTTATTTTTGAAATGCGGTGAAGTTCTTGAACCTGGCTTCACCTCCGCCATGCGTTGGCCGGTATTGCACTATTGTTCAGCTTACGGGTCCTATTTGGACCCAAGATATTAAACTTATTTTTGGAATGGGGTGGAGTTCTTGAAGCTGGCTTCACCTCCGCCATGCGTTGGCCCGGTATTGCACTATTGTTTATCTTATACGGGTCCTATTTGTACCCAAGATGATAAACTCATTTTTGGAATGGGGTGGAGTTCTTGAAGCTGGCTTCACCTCCGCCATGCGTTGGCCCGGTATTGCACTATTGTTCAGCTATCTGATACGGGTCCTATTTGGACCCAAGATATTAAACTTATTTTTGGAATGGGGTGGAGTTCTTGAAGCTGGCTTCACCTCCGCCACTCGTTGGCCCGGTATTGCACTATTGTTCAGCTTAAAATAAGGCGTTTCGGCGTAGAACTTCTTTAATAACGTCAAGGCAGGTCGGGGAGGAACAGCCGAGCAGGCGCAAGTGTCGCGATGCACCAACACCGAACGTCGTCGTCTTTCTGCCCGAGAGAGGTACCCTCTACCTTTCAGAACGGCGCTGATCTTCTCCATTACATTTATGTCCCCTCCGGAAAAAGAGCCATCCTGGCGACTTAGGGGCAGGAGACAACAGTAGGGTCGTAGTAAGGCTTGAGCCGGTCTAGATGCACCGTCTCGCGTCCACGGCGTCGTTGATCAGGAGACGGCGCAAGTGGCTCAATGATATAATTTACGGGTGATGATTGCTGGACGACGCGGTAAGGGCCGTGGTACTTCGAGAGAAGTTTTGATGACTGACCAGGGCTGGTGGAAGGGACCCAGAGCCACACAAGCGAACCAGGGAGATAAGTCGCTGGAGCCTTCGAGCCGTCGCGATGGTGTTTCTGGCGTTGCTGATCGGAAGTGGTGAGGAATCGGGCGAGCTGGCGACACTCCTCCGCGTATTTAGCTGCTTGGGAAATTGTTGTCGACTCAGTTGCGTCGGGACTGTACGGAAGAATGGTGTCTAACATGCAGGAGGGCTCGCGTCCGTAAAGTAGAAAGTATGGGGAGAATCCCGTGGTGGTCTGAGTCGCAGTATTGTGCGCGTACGTCACGAAGGTGAGAACGCGGTCCCAGTTTGAGTGAGCAGAATCGACGTACATTGACAGCATATCACCCAATGTTCGGTTAAATCGTTCTGTCAGGCCGTTGGTCTGAGGATGGTATGCTGTGGTGGTTCGGTGAATGATGCGGCATTCCTTTAGAAGTGATTCGACGGCTTCAGACAGAAATACGCGCCCTCGGTCACTGAGGAGCTCACGTGGTGCGCCATGACGTAGAACGAGGTGGTGTAAAATAAAAGAACCGACGTCACTGGCCGATGCAGATGGCAGTGGTGAAGTTTCTGCGTAGCGCGTCAGATGATCGATTGCAACGATTATATAGCGGTTCCCAGCAGCAGTGATGGGTAACGGTCCATAAATATCAATGCCGACACGTTCAAAGGGTCTGGCAGGACAAGGTAGAGGCTGTAGAGGAGCAGGAGAACGGGGAGGGGTATTCTTGCGCCGTTGACAAGCGAGACAGGAGCGGATGTAGCGGCGAACGAAGCGGTACATTCCACGCCAATAGTAGCGGTGGCGCAGGCGTGTGTAAGTTTTCAGTACTCCCGCATGTGCACAATGTGGATCGGCGTGAAACGAGGCGCATATATCCGATCGAAGATGTCGGGGAATAACCAAAAGCCATTTGCGCCCTTCAGAAAGGTAATTTCGCCGATATAGCAAGCCATCTCGAATACAAAAGTGATGTATTTGCCGCCGCAGTTCTCTAGGGATGGGGTGCGATGGAGGCCTACATAACAAATCCATAAGAGAAGCGACCCAGGGGTCTTTCTTTTGCTCCAGAGGCATGTCACTGACAGAGAGCGAGGACGCGTCGTAAAAGGACGCAGGCGGGGACGAATCATCAGATGGAAGAGGTGAACGGGACAGAGCGTCCGCATCAGAATGTTTACGTCCAGATCGGTAAACGACGCGAATGTCGTACTCCTGGAGACGTAGGGCCCAACGGGCAAGTCGGCCGGATGGATCTTTTAAGGAGGAAAGCCAGCATAATGCGTGGTGATCTGTGACCACGCTAAATGGGCGTCCGTAAAGATAGGGTCGAAACTTGCCTATGGCCCATATGATGGCGAGGCATTCCTTTTCGGTCACGGAGTAGTTGGTTTCGGCTTTGGTGAGTGCACGGCTGGCGTAAGAGACGACGTACTCGTGAAACCCAGGTTTACGCTGTGCAAGCACAGCGCCGAGACCGACACCGCTAGCGTCCGTGTGCAGTTCAGTCGGGGCGAGTGGGTCGAAATGTCGCAGTATTGGGGGTGTGGTTAGGAGGCGGCGAAGTGTGGTGAAAGCATCGTCGCATGCTGATGACCATCCCGTGAGGTCGCGGCTGCCGCGAAGGAGTTCAGTCAAAGGTGCTATGATGGATGCGAAGTTGCGGATGAAGCGGCGAAAATACGAACAAAGGCCGAGAAAACTCCGAACTTCTTTCAATGTACTCGGTTTAGGGAACTCGGCAACCGCACGAAGTTTTGTCGGATCAGGAAGAACGCCCTCCCGGGACACGACGTGGCCCAAAATAAGGAGCTTTCGAGCGCCAAAACAACACTTCTTCAAATTCAGCTGTAGACCCGCAGATTTGAGGCAAGTGAGCACTGCTTCCAAGCGTTGAAGATGCGTTGGAAAGTCACGTGAAAATATTACAATGTCATCCAGGTAGCACAGACATGCCTGCCATTTCAGGCCGCGGAGGATGTTGTCCATCATGCGTTCGAACGTGGCAGGCGCATTGCATAGCCCGAATGGCATGACATTAAATTCATACAAGCCATCGGGAGTAACAAACGCTGTTTTGGGGCGGTCAGCCTCAGCCATTGGCACCTGCCAGTAACCGGAGCGCAGATCTAATGAAGAGAAGAACTCGGCTCCTTGTAGGCAGTCGAGGGCGTCGTCTATGCGAGGTAACGGGTAGACATCTTTGCGTGTGATGTTGTTCAGCCGTCGATAGTCAACGCAAAACCGTATCGAGCCGTCTTTCTTCTTGACCAGAACTACCGGCGATGCCCACGGACTGTTAGAGGGCTCAATAACACCACGCTTAAGCATGTCATCAACTTGTTCGGCGATGATGTGACGCTCAGTTGCCGACACACGATATGGGCGCTGACGCAAAGGGGCATGGAGGCCAGTGTCGATGTGATGAGTTACAGTTGAAGTACGCCCCAAGGATGGTTGTTGGTAATCGAAGCTGGCACGAAAGCGTTCAAGCAATGCGGTGATGTCAGAGCGCTGCTGGGACGTCAGGTGGCTGTCGAGGCATCTAGAGAGTGCATCGGTGAATGATGGTAGCGAAGCTGTAGCAGGACAGTCGACGGCGCTAATCTGGAGAGAAGTCGGCTGATCGGCGACGACACTTGCGGAAAAGGAATCGAGGTCATCAACGCTGCCAAGGCACTCTCCCTTCAGTACGACAGAAGGGCAGGGAAACGGATTGGAAACGTAAATTGCACTAGAAGTGTCTTGAATGTTGAGGACGGCGAAGGGTATCAAGCAGCACTTGCGGCGGAGGGCATTTTGAGCTGGTGTAAAAAGAACAGGTGAGTCAATAGAGGCGTCGCAGGAAAGCGGGACTAAAGCAGAGGAGAAAGGGGGGGTATCGTGGTGTCAGCAGCGACGAACACTTTCGCAGGTAGGGACGGCGAGTCGACTAAAGCAGAGTCACACAGCGGCGAGAACTCGACTTCGGAGCGAGCACAGTCAATGACAGCATTGTGAGTGCATAGGAAATCCCATCCTAGTATGATATCGTGGGAACATTGCGGAAGCACGACAAATTCGACTGTGTAAAGGACATCCTCAATAACAACCCGTGCTGTACACGCAGCGAAAGGCCGAATTTGTTCTGCATTGGCAGTGCTTAAGACGAAGTTGCGAAGAGGCGTCGTTACTTTTCGGAGTTTTCGGCAAAGCTTCTCAGACATGACAGAAACTGCGGCTCCGGTGTCGACTAGTGCTGAAACGGATACACCCTCAACGGCAACAGCGATAACATTACACGGTGAAAAACAAGGCCTTGAAAAGTTCGAAAACTGCGCAGTTCTTGCCTCCGGAACTGCGGCTCCTAGTTTTCCTCTGGGTCAGGCCGGGGACGTCGCATCATGGGAGAAGGGGAACGGGGTCGCGGTGACGGCGACCGGCGTCCGTTGAAGTTCCTTCGAGTCGAAGAAGATTCAGTAGCGACGTATGGTCCGGATGAAGCAGGCTGAGGTCGTGGCGCGAAGTCATAAGCATACGGCCTCATGTCATCATGCTGCATAAACTCACGTCGCCGGCAAAACCGTGCTACGTGGCCCGGGAAACCGCACGCGTAGCATATGGGCCGGTTGTCTGGAGTGCGCCATGGGTTCTGAAAATGTGGTGCCGGTCGGGAGTGCGGACGCGTAGCTGGGTGTACAGGCTGGGGCGACGAGACAAAAGGGCGCGCGGGGACGTAGGAGTTGGCAGCGGGCAATCGTCGAGGTGTGACCAGTGCTTCAGCATACGTGAGCGGAGCAGTCACAGGTGGCGCAATGGCTGCGGGGAGCACCTCGGCGACTTGCTCCTGAACAACACGTTGTATTGACGTTGGCAGCGATGATGGGGCCGGATCAGAGACACAAGGCCTGTAATAGGTCCTATTTGGACCCAAGATGATAAACTTATTTTTGGAATGGGGCGGAGTGCTTGAAGCTGGCTTCACCTCCATCATGGGTTGGCCCGGT
>JALIZH010032862.1:0-14813 GCA_030522465.1 Rhipicephalus appendiculatus | reverse complement strand
ATGAAGTATAAGCGCGTTCCAGAAAACACATTCTCTTTCTGCCCTGGATGAAAACGATCGAGCTTCGCCCACTCATCATCATTCACTTCGTGGATAAGGCGTGATTTTTTTTTTCTTTTGTGTAACTGTAATCCCATGCAATACAATTTATTGCCAAGATTTGTAACCCCAAGAAAGCTGTATTTAGTTGCCTTTTAATGTGAAACACACGGCGCCTCCCCCCACAAAGATCTCTAAGCAATAAATTTATGTCGTTTGATGGCTTTAACGAGGAAGAAGAAAAAAAACAGGCCAATTACTAGAGTGTACGATGATACGCCTACTGGTTGCACTCCTGAGTGGATGAAATAAACAAAATTACTAGGACAACGATGTTACTTCAGAAGAGCTTGTGTAGAGGCTTCGTTTGTGTCGTTCTTGCACGCGTGCATACGCGTACGTTGTTGTGAACTTAGCAGCACTGCCCATGGTATTTATGATGCTGCTTCGCCGCTCTTGCATTACGTCAACAGTAACTCGTAACACATTATTAAAATTACTTCTCACTCGTCGACTGAAAGGATTATTGCCGCAGCGCAGAGCACCGACCACGGCGAGTGCCATCGAGCGATGTGCGCTCGTTCATCAGTCCACTTCATTGGGATAAGGAAATATATAAATGGAAGGATCAGTGTTCAATATCCTTACGAATGAATCGCGACGTTTCACATAATCGCAATATGATTGTGTGTGATTTTTTTTTTCGCGTAGACACTACAGCTTGCGGCTGCCATTTTTCACGTCGCGCAGTATCGAAGCGCTATAATGCTCACATGCTATCAGCGCCAAGTGATACGCGAACAGCGGCAAGCGTTCGCACTGGTATAGCGCGCGCCGTCCAGTCATCACCATTGACAGGCGCGCGTATGCGCAGTGCTGTCAAACTGGATGAGCGCGCACGCCGCTGTTCGCGTTTGATTTGCCACCGATAATACCTCAAATCACAAGTGTTCGTAGCTACGACGATGAGGTGTGCGCCTCGACAGCGAAGTTGTACGACTTCGTCAGCTGGCGAGACGATACCGATGTGCAGAGGTTGGCTAAAGCATATTCACTGACGTGCGGCAGAACTTCCAAGTCGTTTTTCCATATTACGTGGCTGGCAGTTGGAAAGCGTAGCCGTCGCGCAATTTTTCGTAGCACGACGATAACAAGCGGCTAAATTAATGCACCGAAACACGAAATTCAACGTGAAGACACTGCAATGCACTGCAACAACACATGCAATCCCATGAGAACGCCGCAACTTCTTGACACAACCAAGATGACACCGGGCTCACTGTTGCCAGACATCTGAGCAATTTCGCATAAGGTCTATTGAAATTTCATTGCCACTGCTGCCTCCGGAACTACAGCTGCACCTTATGAGCTGTTGGACGAGACCGTACCGTCAGTATAAATTTGCATTCGGCCTAGTATGTGTCCTGTAATAATAGCAGTGTCGATTTCTGTAATGCTATTCTGGAGTGGTAAGTCTTTTTCTTAAATCCAGCAAAATGGAAAGTTGGGCTAGTTGGTTTTCGTTCATATTGAAACAGCGCAAAAGACGTAGGACAGAGAAAGGCTTGACAACACGAGCGCTGAAACCCGGAATTTTAAGGCGCAGCTGTGGCTGCTGGAGGCACCATAAGGGACACGCCATGCTCGCAGCTGGCGTATATCCTGATGTAATTCTGTTTAGGTGCTTCAGTATGATGTCTGAAAGCGTAGCACGATGTCTTTAGGATGGTAGAAGGGCCAAGTGTTGGTCGGAGACACGGGAGGTATGTCGAACGGGCGCTCCGAGGCAATCGACAACGGTATACGTCCGGAGTGGATGATCCACGGCGAGCACAATTGTTGCATAGTTAGAAGCGCATCGGGGCAGTGCTACACAAATACGCAGCGCCTGACCCTGCAAAAACTCCAACGAACGCATATTGGTTTTGCAAGAATTCGACAACACAGGAAAGGTCCGTCTCATTTGGTCAGGAAAGTTTCTGCGTGAGGACAAATTTTTTACTGCCATCTCGAAGCAGCGCACGGAACACGACAAATCAGTGCGCATATTTGTCCAATATTACGCATGGATAAAAAAAACCTCAAGATCACGAAACATGGAAACCCAGATTGGCAACGTTTCTCATTTTAATAATCAAATTACTAAGATGCACGCAGCGCAAAATTTTATGGGATTATCGACGCTATATTGATCACATGGTAAATGCGTTTTTTGCTTATAACTCCAGTGTCGGCCAGGCAACTGAGTAATCAATTTACTGCTTTATTAAGACATTTATAATTATGTTGACACATGAATAATGTTGATGATTGATATATCAGTTTTGGTTATGATTCGTTGAAGAAGTGCCGCTGTGAATACTGTAGTAACTACACTGTTAAAAATCTGGGCCTGAAGAAGCTGAAGGTAAGGTGTCGCCGAATACTTTTCCTTTTCCAAATTATTACAATTTCCTTAAACGGAGTCTCCTTGAAAATTTTGTACGTGATGTCTTTTAAAGACGTTGTACGTAATGTCTCCTCGGAACGTTGTACGTAATGTCTCCTAGAAACATTGTACGTAATGTCTCCTAGGAATGTTATACGTAATGTTTCCTAAAACGATGTACGTAATGTCTCGTATAAACGTACGTAATGTCTCCATATGAATGCCTTACGTAATGTCGCCTAGAAATGTTGCACGTAATGTCACCCGAGGAATGCTGTATGCAATGCTCCTTGGAAATTTCGTATGTAATGAGGAACATGATGTGCGACACAGTGATTTTGTTGCCTTACAGTCACCAATGCACACAACTTGACACCACACTGGGCCTAAAAAGTAGTAATAATGAGTGCTGTGTGGTGAAGAAAGTAACGGTGCCTTACATGCAGCTACCGCAATGGTTATTGACTCATGCCAGCAGCAGCTGCTACTTAGCTACGAAGTTGTTGGAGAGTGGATAAGCACATTACGTAGTGATTGCGACGAAAATTTACATGGATGCTTAAAACAACAGTCACGAGGAAAGACATACATGTACACACTGCCCCTGTTGACACGTATGTCGGGCTACAAGTGAGATTGTATTTTGTCGGTTACTTCCATGACAACTGAACTGTCCTGGCACCACATAAAAATTAATTGTATGTAGTTTGGCTTTATGAAGCCGAGGGTCTGACAAAATCTCATCTGGTCAGGATGAAACTGGTGCAAATATAGTTGGACGCCAATCACAAATAGCCTGGTAATACAAGAACACATATTGCTGTTCAGCCATAACAAATAAATTGGCAGACCAAATATTATGGCACTTTTAGCCTCATATACATTTCAACGGGGGCTATGTGTGCATGTATGTCTGTCCTGATGACTTCTTAAACATCCAGTGGAAATTTTTGTCGCCATCACTGCATAATATATCTATCCTCTCTCTAACAACTTCTTAGAAGCAAAGCAGAAGCTGCCGCTGGCATCAGTCAATAACAATTGCGGTAGCTACAAGTAAAGCCCCATGACTTTCTTCACCACACAACACCTATAATACAGCTTTTTAAGCACAGTGTGGTGTCATATTGTAAACCAACAAAATGCACTATTTGGCGCATATATTCCTCAGGAAATGTTATAGCATTCACTGTGGTTCCTACAATGTGTGAGACAGCGGAGAGCTGTGGCAGGAAGCATGCATACATACAACTTCTTGCCAAGTAAACAGTGAACATCCAGCGGCTCTGAACGCACAAAGATGGGGTTTATTCTGCCAAACTGTACGAATATACTGTTCGCACCCTGGCTCATCTGGAAAGAGAAGAAACGAAAAAGATCAGGACAACTGAACCAAAAGAAAGAAGGCAATCTGTGTCATAATTGAATTTTGCATCTACCTTGCAAAATCAAACGACCCACACAGCAGCATGTTTTGAGTTTTGATGCATGCACAGCATGCTCAAACTCATAAAAGACAGGGCATGTGTTCCTAAATCTCTTGCACCAGTGAATAAATGTAGTGTTCACAGAAAAAAAAAAGACAAATGACTTCTGCGCAGACGACATTCCAGCCACGAAGTGCTGGGCACTGTTGCGGAGATAATACCTCGGTGTGCTTGGATAGTGTGTTGGCATACATGGGCAACATCTCAGCAACAGAACCCAAAGCTACGTGGCGCTAGCATCAAGCAAACTGTTTCAGGACACACTGCAGAGCGTTCGTGTTAAGCTTGTTCACGATTGTACAGGCATCCAACTACACGGCATAAGTGAGAGTGCACTTTACATTCTGTGGTACCTTTGAAGTACTTCCGAAACCATATGACTTATTAAAATGAGGCTGAGAAAAAAGGAAAACAGAATGAATGGCCGAAAAAAGACAAATAATGTAGGGCCACACTAGCCCTAGCTACGGAATATAAAATGAAGGCCTAAATGCTGCCATTACATAGTAACACTCAGGCTCCTAGCAATGTTTTTGCAGTATGCTAATGAAGACAATGGTGCTTAATGACTGAAAGCTCTTGTTTCCCATATATCTTAAAAAAAACACAAAATCATTTGTCAAATCTGAAACCCTACTTAAGAGTAACTCTACAAAATAAAACTCCACCTCAGAACAGAGAAAACTGAAGCTGATCTCTTATGTATTCATCCTTGGCACTCTTTTGTCTAGATTCGCACAAAACATCGCACAATATATAGAGGCCCTTGGCAATAAGATGTGATGTTACTGTGTATCTTTTTTTCTAAATTTTATCACTAATGCTAGGTATTTTAATTTATGTAGTTCATAATTACAACTAAAATGACGCTTTAATTGACCACCAACAAAGCAAAGGTCTCTCCCGAAAGTTAACCTTCACAGAAAAAAGCAAACTTTTCCCCCTTTTTCTGTACATCTCAACAATATAGTAGAACCAATGCAGCGATAGAGCTCAGTAATGAACAAAAATTATTTAAACAGTCAAAATGTTACCAACAGCACATATTTAAGACATGACAATTACTGAAGCTTGCAATCGCGCACTAAAAAGAACAAAAATCCACAGAAGCTCAGATGCCCCTGGCTTTAAACACTGCTTCTCAGGATGAGGGAGCTTGCATTATGTATATTTCAGTAGAAAAGTTTTTGAAGTGCTTCATAAAGAATGGAACTGTACACTAAAAAAAGTTTAGTTGGATAGCTTGATGGGGAAAAAAACGTTTTCACTTGTTTCGGTTTGATCAGCCTACTTTCACTGAGGAAGGACTGAAAAATATATCATAAAAAAGGAAATGAAAAAGGCATCTCAATGAGAGACAGTGACACAAGAAATCAGGTTCTATTGAGTCATTTTTTGTCCATCTTTGAGTGGCTGTCCCACATGAAAGTGCAGTCGGTTGCAGCCATTAACAGGACATAGCTTCAGGCATGCTTTCACCCACTTCTCTTTACTGTTGAAGCTATTGATATCATATATCATTAAAAATTTTGAGTGTATTTTTTGCCACCATTCTGGAAAAAATTTTTCGCTCTATGTATTGGGCTTCATTCTGAGGGCAACGCATACCGCATCTAAGTAAGTTATGTTTCAAATTTGTTGTCTAGGGGTTTGTGTAGTGAATGCAGGAAAAAAAAGTGACTTTATTCTCCAAAAGGAGCAGTCACACACTTTTAAAGGGGCTGTGTAAAGAGAACCAATGAAGCACAATGAATTTGACTGCATTGACAACTACACCACAGAGGCCTGCGAGGCTGTAAACGTGCTTGCGAAATCACTGCCATGGGGGCGATTTCATTAGCAGTGTTAGTGAGTTCCCGGGCTAGTCGGAAAAGAAGCTGGCTTCATTCAAAGGTGACAAGAGAGCGACAGGATCGGTTCAAGTGACCACTGAGGCAACTTGTAAGCAGCAGAAAGCATGCGACGCCCAAAAAAGTGTGAGATTTCCATTGTAGAGGCTGTAATGAAGTGCAGAAGACTTGACTCTTTATTTGAGCTCAAGTGTGTAAATGGTGAGCGCCCTTCTGAAGACATTTCTTTTGGGTACAAGTCACATCACGCTGATCCAACCGGCCACATTTTAGGTGACCCAGAACAACAGCGTGAAGTGTACCCAACTGCGCAACTGTTTGAGCAATATGACCAGCACTTGCTATTACATACTGTTTCCTGCGTTGGAGCTCCTCATAATATAGGTGCAATAAGTCCCTCGAATGGGTGAGTAGAGTAAATAGTGCACATTTAGACTGAGACGGAGAAAGCAACACGGCACCAGTGCTAACTATAACAAATGTTTTTTGAAACCGAAGAAAAATACATATGAACAGAAATAGGTGAAGTGAGTGCGCATGTCACACAGGCATGACAGCAAACTATCTGAAATCGGCACAAAGGAATGAAAGTTCCTTTTCGCACAAACTAACAGATAGTGTACAAACACACCGTGTGCACAATGTTGAATCAATTCGGCATGAAGTATCTCGGGACTAACTTTTTTTTAATTTCTGACAATCCTGTCAAATTCATCCAATTCATGTTGACACCCACATGAGTCGAATAGCACGGCTAGAGCCCTGCCTTTGTGTTTTCCTCATTGCCACTGTGCTCTCTCAAATGATCCTTAAGTTATATAATAGAGTGGCCGCTGTAGAATTTTCCACAACTCAACGAGATCAGATACACTGGGTGATCAGGACATCTAATGAACTTAGATCTATGTTTCTTTCAGCACATCACTGGTGGCTTCTTCCCAAGCACACTAATTTTGCAAAGGCTGAGAAGTCCTTGAGGGGCACTAAACACAACAGATACATCAAAGCAACCAGCAATTTTCATGAGATTATGAGCAACCTCATGCATGTAGCCACCACATTACGTTTCCTGCCAGTGTGCTTGATGGTGCGGGCGCACTGATAGGATGATTTGTGAAGTAAACTTCTTGCCACTCGCTACTTGAAATCATTACTTGAAAGACGTGATGCAAAGTTAGAAACAAGAAGACAGAAGCAGAGACAGAAAGAACGCCAACCAAATAAATCTAGCACAGCAAGAAGCAAAAGCAATCAAGCGCACGTCTTTCAAGTAACGATACACTAACTGGCCCAACAAAATGTACTATTAAGCTTCATTTCTTCTACAGTGGGCCCTTTCCAGTCTGTTTCACTCAGGCTGAGGACTACGCACGCTTGATCACTTTTGCTTCTTGCCGTGCTAGGTTTATTGGTAGGCGTTCTTTCTGTCACTTCTTGTTTCTTCTCGTTTCTAACTTTGCGTCACATCTTTCAAGTAACTTTCCCTGCTATTTTAAATAAATATTTATGTACACAGCTTGTGTCATGCTGCTGACTCCATCATTGTCTAAGTGTGCCCTGTTTTCCTCACATTATGTAGCAACAAGCCAAGAACTACCTTCTCGACTTCACTTCTAGATTGGTCAAAAATGGCCGAACTGCCCATTTGTAGACATGAAAACAAATACCTACCACTTAATATGGGCTTGTCCAGACCTAAGGAAGAATGCTCCGATCTTTCACAGCAAGCTGTCCACTGCTTCAGTCTCTTGAATGGTCAGTTGTCTGCGCTGGGTACATGCACAAAAACATTCCATCAGCTTCTGCAGAATAGAGGCCTTGCAGTACGCAAGTAGTACATGCAAACCTGGTAGTTAAACACAGGTATATGTTGATATGCCAAAATTTGACCTTGAATGATGAGCTCAGGATGCATTAAAGCAAGTATTAGTGGAGTAATGAATTTTGCAGACAAATGTAGCTATGGATTTTATGTCAAGCTTGCCCGCACTTGAGTACTAAAAAACTGATGAAAAACGCAGCTTGCAAAAAGTAATTTGCCTAGAAAACTCCATCAGCGCTCTCATCACAATATTAAATAAATTAATGTGTGCTCTATGTGCACAATGGATTGTAATGAGCCAACCTTATGGCATTTCATCATGAATGTGAAGATTTCAAGATAACTCAAGATTTGGTAGAAGTGTAAGAACACCAGAGGGTACAGGAAAGATTGAACACTTATTTTTTCTGTCACCACTGCTGCTCTTGCATGTTTTTAAATCTTGGGTATGTTTTGCCAACATGCCCAGATTTAAGCTCTTCAAAAAATCAACCTTGTTGCACTAAAGTCAATTCATACGCATACCTCGTCCTGTTCACTACAAGTGTGTTTAATTCAATGAGCCCTGAATTGACTACGCTTCCTTCGTCCTTTCATCGCTAGGGTCGCGTCAAGGCAGACTTGATGGCTTCGGGTAGCATGCGAGGGCTCATTGGCCAGCTACCAATGGCCACAAGTGGCACTAGCATGTAGTCTTTGGATTAAACACATAGAGGTTCTGGGATAGATGAGACATCTACCGCTGTCGTAGCCACATTGGTGGAGCATCAGATGCACTACCCAGAGGTTTCAGATCCATTCCATGGCAACGGCAAGCGTCTCTTTCGTTTACTTTAATTCCTTTCAATTTGTCATATTTACCACACTACATTTAGTTAAAAACTAAAATAATCTCCCCTATGCCTTCCTTGGCTTCATTAACTGTTCGCTTTGGCAGGTTGTGTCTAACAAGGAGAACAAGGCCTTAATCCACTCCCCTTGTTTTGTCAGTCCAATTTCATAGTGCTTGGCATGCCACAAAATCAGTAACCGCACTGTCCAGAATTCTGTGATCAGATACCGTGTAGACATATCAGAAATGACATTCTCCAATTAACAAATGCATAATCTAATTCAGCACTGTAACCACTTTCCCTAAATGAACCTCTTGGTTGTGAATACTGCAAGTAAGACCCACCTTTTGGCTTCATGCTTGTTTGCAAAGCACAAAGGAAAGCGATAACTACAGTACCACACATTCAAGTAATGTTATTGATACACCATCACAGCCTAAACCATTTATGATAAGAAGCTTCTGCAATAGTGCTACTTAACTATTAAAAGAGCTGGTATAAGATAGAACATGTTTGGTTCATCAAAGACATGTAAAGGCAGGACTAATAATTGACATCATTTTTTCCCAGGCAAATACAGCGACAAGCAAGGCATGCACTAGCTTAATAAACTTAACTGAACTGGCACACATTTCTGTCAATGATGATTTATATATATGTGCTGTACTACTTCCAATTAGGCTTACAATTGAATATGCACACTTACTGTTACTACAAGCACATAAAATGATTAGCACAAATATATTGCCTTCCCTTAAGTTTCCTGCACGACTAAATCAAAGGTCAAGCATATCGCTTGTGTATCTCTAGCCAGCAGCCCAGCTTACGTAAGACTGTCGTTGTCCCATATTTTCTTTCACTTATTTAGTAAACATGTCCAAGAAGTACACAGCAAGACCAGTCTAAGACATTTTTTGTAAGGTACTGCACGTGGACACACATGCGTAAACATAACCTGAAAATAAAGACTTGATACTTCACTATCAGCGCCTCGATTTCGGTATTCTATAGGCTATATTGCTGATGGGTTTTGGTGCCCCATATTGGGCTGTTCACTTCACTGTTTTGTATCTTTAACAACTAAACAAACAGTCCTACGCCTCTGCATTTATTCTCCATTCTGTAAATAAACGCGTTCCATCGTCGCAATTGTCGTGGAGGTGCGGGGTAATCTTACGTGAAAAGCAGTACGTCCAGAAACCTCACCTGTTGGCTAATTTCCCGGGGGCGTAGATGAAAGCATTTGCCGGGCCGTGGAGATGGTGACCGAGGCTGACACATGGTAGGCGATGTCAAGCTGCACACAGACACGGGCAAGTCACTCCGGATGTTCGGCTGGCAGGCGTGCTGCTCGGCAGTTGGGTTGGTGGGCCATTCTGTAAATAAATGCGTTCTATCGTGAAATGGAAATTTTAGCCAACATTTTTTTTCACTCCCCCCCCCCGCCCCTACTTTCTACTGCCACCTTTTCCATTGTCCTTGAATTTCTGGGAAACTAAATAATGAGACTAAATTTGGCGACTGCAGCCCGGCAGTCGAAGTGAGTTTGAAACCCCTGAACCAAGTGCTACGCGTACTGACCTTGCCCAGCCCCACCATAGAGCAATTATGCTATTTGTCATGGCTAAAGTGTGTGCAGCATGGCAGATGGCGACGCAACCAGAGATACCTACGCTTCTGAGCAACTTGACAAGCATTTTGTCTAGCTGCGCCTCCATCTACTGCTTTGTACTTGATTTTCACGTTATTCATCATTACCGTGGCATTTTCCTCATAGAAATTGTACGGGGCGACCAGTAAACTAAAAATTCGAAACCAGGCCAATTTTTTAAAGGCGAGAGGCTATTTCATGATCAATTGCTTCACCCGATGATCTCGCGATAATAATATTTGGGGTTTTACGCGCCAATACCACGATATGAAGCACGCCGCAGTGGAGGACTCCGTAAATTTAGACCATCTGGTGGTCTTTAACGTGCGCTGTCATCGCACAGTACACGGGCCTCTAACTTTTCCCCTCCGTCGAAAAGCGACCGCCACGGCCGGGATAGAGCCCGCGACCTTCACGTCAACAACCGAGCACTGTAACAGCTACACCACCGCGGCGGACGTGATCTCGCGAAGAACACATCCGAGGAAGAACGCGCAACACAAGGCTTGAAACACAGCAACCACTAGAAGTGTAAAACAAACATCATAGAAAAACAAGTATACTACCTAGAGCACAATTCATACTTGCCTATCAGACACCTGTTCTTGCAAATCATCGCTGCTGTGTGAACACGCCACCCGGGCTCCCTTACCTGCATGAGTGTCGCCATGCAATAAGGTCACATAGTTACGTAATTTGGCGACTTTCTTGAACTCACCTACGTATCCGCTGGGGCGACCGCTTGTGCTTTACAATCACCGTCGTCGTCAGACAAGGCACTGGGTCGTGGACTGTATCAGTAGGTGCATCCAAGAAAACGTGGTAAGCACGCCGATCACGCAGCACTGAGCGCGCAGACAAAGCTACGAGTCCGTTGAGGCTACGACCGCTACGACGAAGCACCAGAGGACACAAACACAAAATCTAGGCACACTTCTGGCCGCGCGTTCCATCCGGCACGCGATAGATCTCCAACCGACGACGAACAACGAAGATGACCACTGACAATATGCAGAAACACCGCAAATACACAAGCGCGGGACAAACTTAACTGCGGCAGCGCCGTCCGGACATTTTTCTTCTTTTTCATGCTAAACATAGTGAGTGTCCAAAGCGCCGGCTCCCGCGTGGGCCTTTTGCGGCGAACTGCCGCGCCGCGCCGATGCTGCACCGAACCCGTAGGCTTTCCGCGCTCGGGGAGCGCGCGGAATGCGAGGGGAGTCTGCTACGCGCTGTTGTTTTTTGCGCTGAGTTTCCGCACAGGGCACTAGAAGTCTACTTAGCTTTAATAATTCGGTGGGGAATAGAGCTTACCCATATTTAAGCGCTGTGTTAGCGCGGGGGCAACAAAAGCTTGTAAAAACTCGTGTATCAAGCGGCATCAGCGTGACCTAGTTCCAGTGATAGAGTTCGAGATCATTGGTGCGTTCGTAAAAACGCGCAAAGTGAACAGGCACAAAGAAGGAACGAAAAGAAACTTTTTCGCACGGCTAATCGGCCAATAGCTTCAAGCATCTAAGAATTAAGAGTAATAAAAAATATAAATTACACGCGCAGTCAGCTGAAATACTTACGCACAGTGACCGCTTCATTACCACTACGAGTATTTTACTCATTGTCACCAGTGGTTTTCTAGCCATATGCACACCTCTTTATTCGACAATTCGTTAGCCTCCACCATATTATTATGAACTTATGAACAGAGCACATCGGGAGACGTAAAGGAAACAAAAGAAAGAGTAGAGACGGCCAAACGACCGCAATACTTTTGGCTTATTTTCACTTCTGAGGTAGCGTACAACAAGGTTCACCGAGTGTAACGCTTGTGTTAGAATTCCGACATTTGAATGAAAAGCAATGCCAAGTAAACTTACGTTATTTCCCAAGTGTGTGCATCAAAAGACGTATTATAGAAAATGCTGTACCAATATCCGGATATTAACAATGATAATAATTGTTGGGATTTAACGTCCCAAAACCACTATATGAAACATTAAAGTAACAAGTACCCCCAATGTTTCTCTAGAAGTTGAACAGCTGCCTGAACAAATATATATATATATATATATATATATATATATATATATAGATAGATAGATAGATAGATAGATAGATAGATAGATAGATAGATAGATAGATATACAAAAAAATTGGCCGCGTATCTGCGTGCTTCGCTGCAAATGTCGTCGAAAGACGATAGTCTTGTGCCGACTGCACTGCATGAGCGGCATGAGTACCACAATTTAATAGCTGGGCTAGCCGCTGGGCTCGTTTTTCGGACGTTTTCCGGGCACGCTTAGACGGACGCTGGCGTTTCTCCGCTGAAATTTGGTCGTCGGTCTTTTCTCTGCGTTCTCTGATCATGTCTTGTAGAGTGGGTCGTATTTCATCAAGCGGCCATATATGTTTTGCCTTGCCTGAGACAGCGCTCTTCTACGATGAATCAGCCGCATCTGGCTGGCATTGATAAAATAGAGTTCCTGTATATGCTCCCTACGGGAGCAGAGTTGCGCATAGGTCCGCCATCTTGCCTGGCTAGCAACCATAGCTATGTGGCAAAGGCGCACTTTATTTTTGCAGGCGACTTCGTCGATCGGCGATCGCCGATCGACGAAGCGTGTCGGCGATCGCCAGTCGACATGGCTGGCGTGCCAACGACCGGCGATGAAAGAAGAAACACCTGCTCTCGGGACTGTGCCACGAGAGTACAAAAGCGTTTTTTTAGTCTATGCGATAACGCAAAGGTGTAGCGTAGTCAGGTGGCGCCAAGTCAGGTGGCGCCAGCTATGGAGGATAGAAAACAACTGACAAACACGTAATACATGTCCTTCGAGATTCCGGGAGCGCCCATTTTGCCACTCGTTACGCCTACAGCATCGATTATTTCAGTATGTTTTTCGAAAACGGTGCTGAATCTAAAGCAAATAAAAGCACCAGTTCGTAGCTAACGAGCTACAGAGTCCAAGACGGTGACTTGATAGATTATTGGTGGGCGGCAACCGCTTTCGGCGGCGCGGCCATGTTTTCCGGTCGTGGCCTGTGCATCAGCTTCTCCGCAATGCATGGTTGCTAGCGGCGTTTGGAAAACAGATGCGCAACTCTGCTACCTAAAGGTAGCATATACAGGAACTCTATGATAAAACAGAAGAGGACGCCATCTACAGCGCTACCGGGGAACATCGGCTTGTGTTGAACTATGCTGCTGCCAGGTGGCAGCGCCACAGCGTCGAAGTTAAATCACTGGGCGGAGACTTGTTTTGTACACAGCGGTGCATTTTCAGCGCCGCGTAATAAACACTAGGATCTTTATAATTACGTATCTATAGATTTTGTTTTTAACGGAACACTGAATAGTACTAAGGTATTGATGTTGTGCCTCAGGTATGCGTAATATTTGATTTTTAATTGCCCATGCTCACCCGTATGAACACATGCCTTTCGGTCAAGATTGGAGGTCGTAAGGCAGGGGGTTAAACTTTGGCCAGCTAGCTGAATCGTGCGACGTGCCGACAAACAGAGAGAAGCAGGCAGACAGACAGACACACCAAAATTTCTCCGTTTAGGTTCTCGACGCTCGCCTGGGGCGCTCGTGCACCACAGGCGACGACGAGCGGCACGGAGAGCACACGGTTAGATGGGTTCCCGACGATCGCGGACGCGGCCAAAGCCACAGAGCAGGGGAAACAACAGCCCGCACCCTCCGTGGTGCAGGAGAACGGTGACAAGGAGTCGGAACCACGGCCGGGCTCGACTGCGCGCGCTCTGCGCAGTCGAGCCCGGCCGTGTCGGAACAAGCTGAGGCTCCTCCCACCGATTCTCCGAAGCCGGCGGCAGGCGCCGACAATTCCCTGCAAGCACCAAGCGAAGCGGAGGTGCAGGAAGGAGGAGAGAAAGGGCCGGAGATAGCTGAGACCCTTTCCTCTGCCTCCGAGGAGGCCACGCCCAGCGCGGCCTCCTCTCCCTCGCGCAGCCAGCCTGAAAAAGGCTGCGCTGCCCACCTCTCCCCCCGCCAAGCGGGGAGGCCACCAAGCGCGGCGCCGCAAACGCGGTGGAAGCCGTGCAAGGCAAGCGGCAGCTGCAAGGAAAGAGGCATCTGCAGAGGACTCAAGTCCCGGGCCGCGGTCCAGCAGTTCGGAGGGCGGCTCGCCCAGTATTCGCCTCGTGTGCGACCGATGGCGGCGCTGCGAACGGCGCTCCGGTGACGCAAGGGCGGGGATTCGGCTTTTGTCGTCTGCTACGCTCTGGCTAAAACAGCAGCATTTTCGTTATAGTTCGCTCGCGTCGCACGGTGTTCCTCGACTACTAGCTGCATTTTCTTCTTATGATATTTCTTGAGATGACTGCTAGCATTACATGAGTTTAAGAAACGTTAACATTTAACATATCTTCTGTATACGGACAGCCATCGTGGTCAGGTTCATGCCCCCGAGTTCGTAGCGTCGCTCACTGGGCTGGATGACTTTGAAATAGCTTACGTGAAAGCGCGAACGCCCCCGCCAAGTGAGTTAAAGAGAGTCTCCGCTGCTTTGAAATCGCAGCGCGATCAATTTGCGGCTTATTCGCAAAAATCAGTGTTGTGTAAACAGACTTGAGATGAACGAAAATTCACGCTCCACTCCCAATTGTAGTCATGTGGACTTGTGCAGACACGACAGCTGACAAAATGAAGTCGATAACTTAGACCAGCGGGTTACTGCGGACCA
>JALIZH010032860.1:0-94003 GCA_030522465.1 Rhipicephalus appendiculatus | reverse complement strand
AGCGTATTTTCTTCCAGTGGGCTCATCAAATTCGGTATGCGGCATCAAGGAAACACAGGCTCAACGTTTAATGCAACTACTGAGTCGTTGGCTGGAATGTCCAAAATCACTCTATACCTCGCACGAACTATATCTATACTGCATAAACTACATGCAGGCGCACTGAATTCATTATACATTGTTCATTTATTCGGAACTTATCTGCGGCTTGAAGACCAAGGAGGCGAGATAGAATTATGCTCTAATTTCTATGTCCTTGCTTATTCGAAATGGCAATATTTGATGTTCAATAATAAAAAATCCACTCTTCATACCGCTGCAACGCGTGGTCGCCCGTGCGCGCACGCTTATCTCGTGATGGGGCGTTTTCACATCGTGTGCTTTCATCACAAAGATTGCGCTGAAGTTGCAAAGCGCATGAGCGTGACTTCGCTCGTCGCAACGGCCACGTTTGCACAAAGCACAAAGTATCAAGCACAAAGTATCAACTGTGATCAAAGTTTGCTCAAGCAAAGTTTGCTCAAGCACAAAGTATGAACTGTGACAGCTGTTAGTTCGCGCTCGACCTGTGTATATCTGTGCGTTCAGTTCGTGTGCCCTTCTTTGTGTCTGAGCAGCGCGCTTCAATAGTCGAGCTGTAACAGTTGTTATTTCGGGCTCGTCCTGTGTGCGTTCTTTTTTCGTACGTCTTTTATGCTTCAGCAGCCCGCTGCAAGCTTCGAGCTGCTTGCCGTGCGCTCGCACTTTCTTTTGGTCGGGCATG
Source organism: Rhipicephalus appendiculatus (assembly GCA_030522465.1). Taxonomy (NCBI): domain Eukaryota; kingdom Metazoa; phylum Arthropoda; class Arachnida; order Ixodida; family Ixodidae; genus Rhipicephalus; species Rhipicephalus appendiculatus. The sequence continues at coordinate 93,240 of JALIZH010032860.1, read as the reverse complement.
TGAAGTCTGAGTATTGTACATGTTATCTCGTATGTGCGCAGCGTTCTGTTCAGAATGTCAAACAATTTCTCCCGCTTCTTTAGGTTGACTATAGGATATAGTTATCTGTTTTCTTGTTGATTAGTGCAGTGCAGAATTTGCAGTGCAGTGCAGTGCAGTGCAGGAATTTTAGGCCCCTATACAGCCAGTCACCATACCCATTGCTCGCATCTTTGGTCTCATGTACTGGCGCATTTTGGCCATCACATGGCCCTTGCGCCAATAAACGCCATATATCATGATCAGTGCAGTGCAGATTTTGATTTTCAGATTTCGCACCATTTTGCGATCTCTCTCAGCTAGATCTCTGCATCGAAACTGGCAGTTTCCTTCATAGTGGCTTCCCTTTTGATGACAGCGTTTCTGTGGATACGAAGATTATCACACCACTCATCCGGAGTTTTTTTTGTCGAGAGGCGCATGTATTGTGCTTTCTCTGTATACATGCCTTACTTAGACGGCCCTACTTGTCCGCCGCGGTGGAGCAGTGGTTAAGGTGCTCGGCTGCTGACCCGAATGTCTCGGGTTCGATCCCGGCGGCGGCGGTAGGATTTCGATGGAGGCGAAATGGTAGAGGCCCGTGTACTGTGCGAAGCCAGTGCACGTTAAAGAACACCAGATGGTCAAAAGTTTGGCGAGGCCTCCCCTACGGCGTCTCTCACAGTGTTTTTTTTATTGGAGCCAGTATGCCCTACGGCATAAGTGAAATAAATAGAAAGATTTCAGTTTCTTGTATAAAGGCCAGGAGCGGTCGATGCAGAGGACCGTGCATCCAGCGCGTTAAGTCAGGTGGTCGACCGGGGTGGTATTGAAGGGAAGTAAAACCCCAGATATTATTATTATTATTATTATTATTATTATTATTATTATTATTATTATTATGCTGGTTTGAAGAAGCATACCGCGCAGGCAATGATGACGGCACAGGTTGAAAGCGTTCAGCCATAAGATGCCCGCGAACATCCATCACAATATTAAATCGAGAATAGCGTCTATTTGTGCGCTATTCTGAATTCTTGTTGGGATGGTGGTGCCCGTGATTATCTCTAGGTCGCAGTTGCCCACGAGTTCTGAGGCGTGGCATGCAAGTAATGTTGCATATGACATGTCGTGATTTCCATATTGCCACTTGTCATTTATGTTCGCCATACAGTCACGTCACGCAATACCAAATTTGGTGTATATTGCCACGCGCGTTTCTTTTACTGTATTCGGTTTCCGCCCACAAAGACTATCAGCAGTACTCGGCGCAGACCGCGCCTTATTATTCCAGAAGCTTCTGGGTTGTAGTAGATCGTTTTGTTAAGATTACACGCAAGACGGTAACACTCAAGATTATTGCAGAGCTTGCGCGACGACTAGTGATAAGGCTAGAATGTTCGACGCGTGATTTATAAAAGCCGGCGCGTTCCAACGATGTTCAGTTGATCGACGGCCGACGCTCTGTTCGCCGCTATCAGTGCCAGTGTGTATTGCTGTAATCTGACTTTCCGTTTACCGGCCACAAGTTCGGCCCAAATAAACAGTTTCATTTTGGACCTACCGACTGCTGCCTTCGTCGACGTCACGACCACGTGAGATCTGGTGGAGGTGCTTCCCGGTCCATGTACCGAACGCCCCCCTCCAGCCGTGAGCCAAGCCCACACCCCCAAGGGGACGCCGACGTCAACGCTGAGCAGCGAGCCAGCCGCAGGCAGCAAGGTCTCCCACCAGAATACGGACTAGTGCCGGACAAGCCGAAAGCTACGGCGGCGAAGACGAAAGGCACGATGACCACCGCTGTGTCCCCTGCAACCATCGTGATGCAGCCACCCAGAGAGCCACCGACCTTCCACGCATCGCCTAGCGAAGACCCCGAAACATTGCTGGAGACTTACGAACGAGTCGCGACCTTTAACAACTGGGACTCCGAGGAAAAATTCCGCCGCGCCTACTTCTACTTAGAAGACGCCGAGAGGACGTGGTTCGAAAACCGCAAAACCACGCTACAAACCTCGGACCTCTTTCGGACGACGTTCCTAAGTACCTTCACGAGCGTCGTCCCCAAGGAACGTGCCGCAACTATCCTGGAAACACGTGTGCAGCTTCCCAATGAAAACATTGCCATCTACACGGAGGAGATGACTCGCTTGTTTTGCCACACCGACCCCAACATGACTGAAGAGAAGAAAGTGAGCTTGCTTAGTAGGGGTGTCAAGCAAGAACTCTTTGCCGGATTGGTCAGGAACGCACCGATGACGGTCGCAGAGTTCGCGTCCGAAGCCCCGACAATCGAGAAGACGCTCGAGATGCGCACACGGCAATACAACCGCAGCTTCTCGGTTTCAAGCTACGCCGACGTCCAAGCACTAGGAACCGTCGACCTGCGTGAGACGATCCGAGCGATCGTGCGAGAGGAGCTGCGAAAAATTCTACCTTCAGCGCAGCGTCAAGTGGATTCCATCGCTGACGAAGTACGCCAAGAGATCCAGCAATCACTGGGCGTTCCGCACCCTCCAAAGCCGCAGCTGCAAGCCATGAGCTATGCTGCTGCAGCCCGCCATCACGCTCCTCCTCCACGTCCACGCCAAGACGCCGCATCACCGCAGTACCGTCACCAAACATCGCCGTCACCGCCACCTATGTCATACCGTCCACCGACGCTATACCGCCCTCCGGCCGGCCAGCGCAACGCTCCGAGGAAGACTGATGTTTGGCGCGCCCCTGACCACCGTCCCCTCTGCTACCACTGCGGCGAGGCCGGCCACACCTACCGCCGTTGCCAGTACCGACAGATGGGCCTACGTGGTTTCGCCGTCAACGCGCCTCGTCCACAGCGGGGTGAACGACCGCAAGACATCGCCGACTACCTCGCAGGAGCTCATTGGACGCCCCGACGACCCTCCCGCTCACCGTCGCCCGGCCGCTACATGTCACCGCACCGCCGGCAGTACACTGGCCCAAACTGGGGCCGGTCACCTAGCCCGTACCCGGGAAACTAAGGGCAGCAACCGATGGAGGTGCGGTTGCTGTTCGACGAAATGCCGAAGATCGTCCGCGGCCGCCGACGACGACAACGCGACGAGACCTGCGCAACACGACGCGAAGCAGACGAAGCCCTGCCGACGAAACCTCGCTGACAGAAGATAGCCTGACGACGCAGCATGCAAGCACCACAACATTTCGACTCAGCCGTGATCCGACGCCGCGATCCAACCGCAACGCACGACGACGAACCAGCGACCTCGACGTAATATTCGACGGCCACAACGTCACCGCTCTCTTTGATACTGGAGCCGACTATTCCGTCGTCAATGGGTCTTTCGCGACGAAGTTGAAGAAAGTAAAGACTGCTTGGCAAGGCCCTGAAATCAGGGACGCTGGGGGGTCATCTAATAACGCCGGCCGGTGTCTGCACCGCAAGAGTCACCATCAATAACCGGACGTATCCCGCCAGCTTTCTAATTCTGCAGCACTGCTCCAGGGATGTGATACTGGGGATGGACTTCCTAAGTCAACTAGGCGCCATCACCGACCTGAGGTCTGAGTCGATAACACTGACTTCAGAAGAAGCGTTGCCGCCCCACACGTCGCCGGAGAATCATGCCTTGAATGTAATAGAAGAGAAGGTCACCGTTCCGCCTCTTTCCAGCGTCGTTATTTCCGTCGGCACCGAAATACCCGCTAACCTTGAAGGCGTCGTCGATGGCGATCAGCACCTGCTTGTGAACCGTCAGATTTGCTTCGCAAGAGGCATCGCCGAGTTGCGCGACGGCAAAGCAAAGGTACTGCTAACAAAATTCAGCCACGAATATAGGCACCTCAACATTGGTACGACGGTCGCCTACATCGAGAAACCGTTCATGACAAGCTATTCACGATTTTCATGGTATGACCAGCCAGTCATGTTTGTCATACAGTCATGTTATTTCTTACTAATTTTGGTATAAATCCCATTAACGATATGGTCTGTAGAGCACAAAGTCGTAGGCGACTAGGTAGATAGATAGATAGACAGACAGACAGATAGATAGATAGATAGATAGATAGATAGATAGATAGATAGATAGATAGATAGATAGATAGATAGATAGATAGATAGATAGATAGATAGATAGATAGATAGATAGATAGATAGATAGATAGATAGATAGATAGATGCGCTCAAAGTCGCCGAAGTTCGTTAAGTGATGCTTCGCATTTAAAAACCGACATTGGCAGCGTTGACCCAACGAATGCAAAGATGAAAGATCAGGATCGCAGGAGGAATCGAACCCAAGCTTTCAGTGTGGCAGCCAGGTATTCTGCCACAGAGCCACGTCAGGTCTTGAAACTGCTTCGGAAAAAGGCCGTGTGTAGGTGTAATGTCGGTGCAACGTCCATTGAGGTTGTGGTGCTGGATGTATAATTTCATAACAAATCAATAAGCTCTAAATATCTACTCTTATGATAGATGCGTAATCTCGGGTTAACGTGAACTGTGGTTCCAGTGTTGGCTCTGCTTTTATAGCAGTCTAATAAACTTTGCATTTGTGTTTCAAGTGTTCTTGGACCCCGGAGAAATACGCTATCAAAAGTTACGTATGATATTCAGGTCATCGCACCGTAAAGCGCGCCTACTTTCGATAGTACAGATGTCTGTGATCTAACGTGAGCGCTGATGTTACGCAAGACCATAAGTCACCCTTTGAACGCCAGTGTAAGGCGTTCCTAGCAGGCCCACAACGTGCGCACAAATGCAAAAACATGTCGCTCAAATTCTTAACGCTTGCCTCAAATACATGCTAGACAATTGCTTGCCGACTGATCTCCATGAAACCGATTCCAACAAGGTGTGGGTTCGGTCGAATTTTCGGGAGCATAATTTTTTTTGTAATATGCGACAATTTTTTACACAGAACGATTAACCAATATGGAATATTTCTACAGATGTACAGGTATTACAGCAAGGATTTACACTTTTGTTTATTTTATTCTCAGCCTTGGTTGTGCACACGACGGGGACGCTGCGAAGGACTGGCCTATCGGACACATTGGATCAAAGGATTGCCCCTTTGAGCAAGGATATATGATGAGCTACAAGTTTGTGAAACCATTCATGTATATGTTCTCCAGTTGCTGCCAGCGTGAAGTGATGAACCTCTATAAGTATATCATTATTATTTACTCTGCCGTAATGTGTTCTTGGTACGTGGCTAATGATATCATGTTTCGTTTCATAGCCGGGAACAATACCAATGTCTCCTTTACGAAAGAAAACTACATACAAAGATACATTCCAACCAGCTACCAGGGTATGTGTCAAGTCGCGACACGTACTGCAAGAAAGTTTACTATGATTACAAAGACGTTAAAGCAGACAAGGTGAGTGCATGTCATAATAATTAAGAGGTGGATGCGAAGACGCATACCTGTTTGCGTAGTATTTTTAGATGTGAAGCATCTTATGGCGAAGCTTAATCCGGTGGTGGTGGTGGTGGTGGTGGTGGTGTGCCGCGTGCCCACCCTTACTGCGCATGCGCAAACAGTTAAAAAAAAATAAAAATAAAAAACCTCCTCTCCCCCTCTCTCTCCTCTAGGCATCCCTCCCCGCGGCAACCACACCTACACTGCGCATGCGCCTCCCTTCCTCTCTCTCCCTCTTACACTCCCCCCCCTCTCTCCATCCCTGCCCGCGGCGTCTAACTCCCCCTGCGCATGCGCGTCCCCCCCTCTCTCTCCTCTCCTACGCTCCCCCCCTCTCTCCTCTACGCATCCCTGCCCACGGCGTTCACACTCCCCACTGCGCATGCGTGTCACCCCCCTCTCTCTCCTCTCCTACGCTCCTCCCTCTCTCGCCTCGCGACGCCGACGCAGGCAGCGTCTGCTAGCGAGTTTCTTGGTTGAAAAAACCGACTGCTCGCGCTGCACAACCGTTCACTGGCCATCCCGTATATATAGCAATGGATCTTGACCTCCAATGTGGTGCCGGTGGGAGATTTCTCCTGTGCGTTGTTGAACAATAAAAATTCGCAGCGTGCGCGTTGACTAAAAGCGGAGTGCGGGTCTCTGTGTCCAGTCGGAGTCTTCTGTCTCTCATTGCCCATTAGCAGCGATTGGCATGTTCTAGTAGGAAAAACTGCTCCATCACTGCCTGCTTTGCGCCTCCCCAGTTTTCTCTCCTGCGCAACGCTGCGATGAGCGCCAGCGTCAACGCCGCCGCCAGTGTAAGCGTTAGCGCCCGCTGCTTCACATCTACACATGGTTCCCTTTAGCGGGAGATGGTGTAATTTTTTTTTAGAATTGCATGCGCTTGTTTGTTACATGACAATTTATACTATTACTAATGCATGTTATGGGTGAGGGCGGGAGGACATCGCCCATGGTATTTCCTTGGCGCCTTGGCTGCTCAACTGACAAATCGTGCGCTCTACCCCAGATTACGTGCACATTGAAGACTATGTGATCAAGATAAATGTATGGTTTCACTCTTCTGCAACATCCCGAACTATCGCACGTTGTCGATGGTCTACAGCAGGGAAAAATTCAACAGAAACGCGCGGCGTAGACCGAAAGTCTTTTGCCCGGGCGGGAAGGAAGGGGGGGAGGGTTCAACCATACGTTATCTGCATTAGTGTGTCCTTTTTTCTGTGTACGGGTACACATACAGACGAAAAGTTGAAAATTTTAGTGGGTGGATATGAACCTCCCTTCTCCCCTTTCCTCGGCTTCTCCAATGCTCATCATCCATGTGGCATCTCTTCATTAGACCATATCGTGAAGTAGCGCACTTTGGACGGGAACAATAAGGACACGACACTCACTACTAAATTTATCTGAAAAAGAATGCAGAAAATATAGGCTCCCACGAACCCCCGAGCTACATAAAAATGAATTGACAGTCCACGCACTCTTCTCATGGAATATATTTTGCGCACACTCAAGTGATAGGACGAGGCTTGTTTAAAAAATGAATTACAAGTCAGTGCATTCTCATCCAAAGCTCGAGTTTCTGAGCACAAGTAAGCGATAAGACGAGGTATGTGTAGCTTAGACACTTTAAGAAATAATGAACAGTCGACAGTAACAGCAAGATAAGATGTTCTGGTAGTAACTTCCACGCACTTCAAATGGAAGTAGGCAACATGAATGAGAGCGTGACAGTTGCAAGCACCGTAACTTCAAGTCCTTCCAGGAAGGTGCCTTCCCAATGACGCTACGAAAAAGATTACTGACTAACGCATACTTCTTTTCTTTTGTTAATATGATGTGCTTTTACAATTTGCCTGTTTAGTTGGTTCCCGTGAAGGACAAATACGGTCGTGTCATCGAACAGTGGCAAGTAGCCACACTGAGAACAGTGTCCATTTATGCGGGAATGATTATTTGTCTCTAATGACCTCTTATGTAGTAAAAGCCTGGTGTTCAGTGAACGACCCATCTGGCCGATGCATGCTTTTCCACACGATAGGGGCCAACAACATACGAAAAATATTTTACAATTCATTACAAACACTATTCTTTACATTGCATTGAATGCCATTAGGTTGATTAAATGTTAATTATCCTTCGTATATTGTTTGCCCCTATCGTGTGGAAAAGCATACATCGGCCAGACGGGTCGTTGTCTGAACACCCGGCTTTTAGTACATAAGAAGTCATTAGAGACAAATAATCAATCCCTCATCAAGGGACACTGTTCTCCTGCTTCACACTGTTCCTGCTTGCCACTGTTCGATGACACCAGCGTGGTTTCGCACGATGGTAGCTAACTAACCAGGGAAATTGTAGAAGCATTTCACACTAACAAAAGAAAAGACGGCTGCATTAGTCCATAATCGGTTTTCTTGGGTCACTGGGACGTCATTTTCCTGGAAGGACTTTAATTCAAGTTATAGTGTTTGCAACTGTGACGCTCTCTCTCATGTTGCCTACTTCCGTGTATAGCTCGTGTAAATTACTACCACAACATCTTTACTTGCTGTTACCCTCGACAGTTCATTACTTTTTTGAAGTGTCTAAGCTACACATGCCTCGTCCTATCGCTTGAGCGTGCGCAAGATTTGTTCTTTTGATAAGAGTGCGTGGACTGTTAATTCATTTCTGTGTCGCTCGGTGGTGCATGGGTGCTTATATATGAAGTATTCTTTCTGAAATAGGCTTAGTTGGGAGGGTAGCCAGTGTCGTGTCCTTGTTGTCCAGAGTGCGCTCCTTCACCATACGATGTAATGATCTGTCAGCAAATAACCCAGATCAAACCTTATTCACCCCTGTTCATTCCTCGTTGAAAATTTAGAAATCGAAGGTACAGTGAAACGCAAATTTCGTCGAAAGCGCTTGTTTTTTCTGAAATAACTTATTAGCGTTCAAGTTCGAAAATGAACGCACCGCGTTTTGCTCCAAACGGCATTATGCCCTGCACTTCCCCCGACTGCGTTAGCCGACATGCTACGCCGCGCTTGCATGACGGACTTCGCACCGCTTCTTCCTCGCTTCCTGTTTTGCTTCACAACTTTTCTTATTTGATGGCATGTCCCGCTTCGCATTGGTTGACAAATCAGGTACTCCCACCTTGCTCACTGGCCTTTGTAGAAACAACTGCGGCGTAGAGCTCCGCAAGCGTGACTTTTACTATATCTTCAAGCGCATCACTCGAGAGAGAAAGAGCGCGCGGCTTTCTTGTTTCAATTTCGACATCTTGGCACAGAACAGATGTCTTGTACGTCCCATGCAAGATCGCCGGATGGTGATTTCGTTGAGCGTTGCGCATTTTCGTTTGAAATAGCCTTTAGTAGCGCATTTTAGTTTGAGCGTTGCACATTTTAGTTTGAAATGACGCTTGAGTAGCGGCGCGCGTTTTTCTTTTACAGCGAAAGCTGTTATGAGATCACAACAAGGGCCGTTTTTGCGCCGTAGTTGTCCGCCGCCGCCGGTGTTCGTAACCACTATCACGCGAAATAAGAAACAATCTTAATAAAAAAAACACCTATGACAGAATGGGAATCGAAACTGGGCCCTCTGCGGGGAAGCACAGCACTCTAGCACTGAGCTATGCCGGTGCTTGAGACTGCGGTGCAAACTGACCCTACGCAGGCTTCATGTCGGGCAAGGATTCGCGTTAACATGTGTAATAAAGCGTTTTAGAACAATAAAGCAACAACACAACGCGAATTGCGTAACGAGTGGGTCGTTCAATGCTCCAACCCATTACAAAAGCCGCAGACATAATTCTTCAACGTCGTCAGCCACAGTATCAACAAAGTGCACATAAGGCGTTACAAGTGCGTAGAGGGTACCACGCTTCTCCGAAAAACGACGAATAATTACATAGAGGACGCTTTCCCACGACAGAAAAATTTTGATGATTAATGACGGGGGTATCATGCACGTGTGCTTGTATTAGTTGCCCCAAGAGTGTTTAAAAAAGGCTCTAGAAAGGCCGCTCTTCCAGCTTTCGCTGTGACTGTGCTGCGCGTTCCACGCAGGCCTGGCGGTTTTTTTACGCGGAAAAAAGCTACCATGGCAAATCTAAGCACAAGACAAAAAACCGGCAGATCCCACGCACTGTGGGAATCGATGTAATGCGAAGCAGCCAAATCATGCTTTACAAAATTTGCATGTCATGTTCTACATGTTAGGACCTGTCATTTATGTTCGTCATACAGTCACGTCGCGCAATACCAAATTTGGTGTATATCAAGCTAACGAAACGGCCGCGAGCGCGCCATGAGCGTGGCATGCAAGTCATGTCGCACATGACAAGTCATGATTTCCATATTACCACTGATGATTTATGTTCGTCATACAGTCACGTCACTCAATACCAAATTTGGTGTATATCAGGCTAACGAAACGGCCGCGAGCGCGCCATGAGCGTGGCATGCAAGTCATGTCGCACATGACAAGTTATGATTTTCATATTACCACTGGTCATTTTTGTTCGTCATACAATCACGTCACTCAATACCAAATTTGGTGTGTGTCAAGCTAACGAAACGGCCGTGAGCGTGGCATGCAAGTCATGTCGCACATGACAAGTCATGATTTCCATATTACCACTGGTCATTTATGTTCATCATACAGTCACGTCACTGAATACCAATTTTGGTGTATATCAAGCTAATGAAACGGCCGCGAGCGCGCCATGAGCGTGGCATGCAAGTCATGTCGCACATGACAAGTCATGATTTCCATATTACCACTGGTCATTTATGTTCATCATACAGTCACGTCACTCTATCCCAAATTTGGTGTATATCAAGCTAACCAAACGGCCGGGAGCGCGCCATGAGCGTGGCAGGTAAATCATGCTTTTCGTGACAAGCTAGTCATGATTTTCATGATATGACCAGCCATTTATGTTCGCAATACGGTCATGTTATGCCATACCAAATTTGGTATAAATCCCATTAACGATACGGCCAGGAGAGCACAAAGTCGTAGGCGGCTAGATAGCTAGATAGCTAGATAGATAGATACGCTCAAAGTTGCCGAAGTTCGCTAAGAAATGCTTCGCATTTAATAGTCTATTCTGGGGTTAGTTGGTCGTCATTCGACATAAACATGATGATTTGCCGATAAGAGCAATAATTTGAAAGTTAGCAAATTAAAAATATTTAATTAATTCACACTTAGCTAGGAAAAATACAGGTTATACGTACACACTGCTATCACTAATATGCCGGAAGTACAACTTACCTAGAACGCATGCTTACCTAGAACGCACAACTTACCTAGAACGCATATTATATGAAGATCGGTCTCCGATCGAAACGACGACAAATAAACAGTTTCCTAGGAGCGTATACCTTTTGCCTATCTGTTTTACGGCAACCGAAGACAGACTCATCATAATCTACGTATTATTTACAATGGGGCTGCCATCCACGCTTCTCCAAAGCAAGTCATCTCAAAGTTCCCTCAGCAGACACCCACTGGTGCCGTGTTGGGGGATTCGCAGACGAGGCATCTGCACACCCACTTCAACCCTGCCTGCCCCAAATCTCCTGCGTTCATTTCGCAGCCTGGTGCCCAAATTAGTGATATCGCCGAACCTTTGGACACTGTACCATGAGGTACTCCATTTTTGATACTCTACATAGGGACGAATGACCTCGCCAGGACGAATGCCGACATCGCCATCGGGAAAAATGCCGCGCTTCTGGCACATATCAGGAGCAAAAGGTCAGACATTAACACCATATTTGCCACCTTGTTGCTGCCTTGAGGCTTGAACGAGCAGCTTCAACATCCCAACTGGAGCCCTGTGAGCCATATTAACAAGCAAACACATGGTTTTAAATGCCGGCTTCTTAACTTGCGCAAACGCAGGACGAATGTGCTTTTCATCAATCCTGCCATCCACCACTTCCCGCCACGAATTGTGCTAGCCGCGAACGGGTTACACCAGAACGTCGCTGGTGTATCACTTCTTGCCTGGAACATCTGCAATGTGCTCCTTCAAACTCGGAAAGAACACATGGGAGTCTGTAAGGACCACATGCCCACCTTTGAAGCAAACCAGCTGCCGCCAGCAAACCCATCTTTCGTTCAAGTGCTCAAGTCGAAAACTTTGGGCCAGCAACATCCAACAACAGGCGCCGAGCGCAAGAACTCTGGCCGAGGGCAGCCAATTACGCGCACCAAGGACCGCACAGGCCATCGGAACGACCGCACATTCAACAAAAAAAGCAACAAAATCTCATCACGTGCGCACCGAGGCCACCGTCAAATCCAATCGCTACAGCACCAACAACTCGGAATGCAGAGACGGCCACGGAAAGGAAACCATCTCAGCGGCGCCGAGGCAGAGAACCAAGGCATTCAAGGTCAATGTCTTCGCCATCCTCCACAAGGCCACTGTCAACTCAACCCGAGCCCTGCAATTCGACTCCAGCAGTTCCGCCACCGATCGCAGAGTACTGCGATCACATCGGACTCCTCTCCAGCACACAGGAAACAAGCATCTGCCCACTCATCGATAACGCACAATCTCTGTAAATACTGTGGATCTACTAGGTCGTGACAGTACGGTCGCTCAAACCCATCGACCACCTGCCCCACAGACGACCCGCGCGCTAAACAGCAGACACCTCATTTTTTGAGGTTAAGAAAAATTGTTATGAACGGCTACGCCATGACCTGCATGTTGGAAGCCTAAAAAAGTATTTACAATCTGGCATCGCTCGTCGAGGCATTCAACTATCATTTAAGCCGGCAATGCATGGCTACGATGAAGAGTAAACTAAAAAAAATGTAATCTAATTCAGAAATCCGCTTCACGAAAGCTGACCGAACTCTGTGCGGCGCGTTGTGAAAGAGCGCACGCGTGTCTGAGGGCAGGGGAACGTCGTGCTAGATTTAACACTTCCCTATCCACTCTAGAGGCTGGTGGACTAGAACGGTTTGAGAAAAAAGAGGATAGAGGAAATCGTGAAGGTTCAAATAAAAAAAACGGCAAAGAATATATATATATATATATATATATATATATATATATATATATATATATATATATATATATATATATATATATATTGTAATGAATAAGGAAGAGACGAGAGACAACGGCCGTACGCTGGGCTGCTGTTCTTTATCTACCTCGTCTTCCTCTACTTAGCCCTAGCTACCCGCGCGCCTGACGCCCGGTGTTCTTCGACATCACACTCGACCATGACTGCGAGCGCGCGGAGCTGCCGACACCGTTTCAGGTTGGCGGGCTGGGTGCACCGTGATAGTCGGCCCCAAACACTCTGCAACATGGTTTGATGGTCTGCCAGAAGTGTCTCTGGTGGTCGGCACTGGCTCGATCGCGATGGTCGGTCCTGGACACGTTGCGACTTGGCATGAGAAGCCTCAGCGTACTATGGCGGGCGTACCTGACTGTTTCCAGATCGCCGCATGTCCAGGTGATGTTTGTTCCGCCGCTGTTCTACAAACAGGGCAAGACTGCGCATTCGCTATTGTTGAGTATCGCAATGCGTTGAATTGGCCGCGCTGTTCGCGGAGGGTCGAGCTGCGTCGGTGTGTTCTCCCACCCGTGTGTGACGAAGTGGGAACGAGTTTCTGGGCTGATGATCGATGCACCTTATGCTCTTGCGGCAGTTCTGGTGTCGTGTTCTTCAAGGTGCTCGAGGTGTCGGTCCCCGACGAAGTGCCGCAAGCATTACAGCCGTACCAGTCAGAATTCATGTCACTAGAAAGAGACTCAGGGGTCTCCATGAAATCCTCGATGGCACTGACCACAGCCGTCACAGCCACGTCGGCTTCTTCCATGGAAGTAGCACTTGGAACACTTTGCTTGTAACAAACGTCCACGTGTTCGCCTTCTAATAACTGCCGTGACGCCCGATATGGGTCCGCGTGGTCAAGGCCCATCTTGTCAGCATCACGAGATATCCCTGGATTGTGGACTGGTAGGGCATCCATCGTATCTCCTGCATCCGCAGATAGATATGGTTGCGTTGTTAGGGCGTCCAGTACGACAGGTGCCGGTGACTGTAAGTGCCCAAGCGATGACGAGTATGGGGGCAGCTTTCGCGCTAGATGTGGGTCCAAACCACTCTCGCCCGCTGGCAGGGGTGTTTTGGCGTCGGTTGCCGAGGCAAAGTAAGAGGACATCTTGAGTGCGGGGTTTGTACGAGGTCCGGCTGCGTGGATGTCTGCCGGTGAGCTGCAGCTCGCAGTTTCAGCCTCGAGGAGATGGCTTTCTCGAGCTTTGACCTCGGTAAAATAAGTGTCACATTTTTCGGTGGCGTCATAGCCAATCGGGCCGAATGGAGCAATCAGAGCTGCACACCAGTCCGGCCATGACTTTCGCTTGATGCCGTCGTAGTTGGGCCATGCCTTGGCTGCGTCTCGGAGACGGTCTATGGCAACGATCCATTTATAATCATCATGCCAAGAATGACGAGAACCGAGCTCATTGACCGTCTCTACCCAAACGTCGGCGTCGTTCTGCAAACCGGAAAATTCCGGAACTTCCGAAAGAGCCGGATGTAGTAAGGTGGCAGGGCAGAAGCAGGAGCTCAACGACGCCAAGTGGTCGAGTTGTTGCGTCATTCGTGTGATGGCACGCATGAGCTCCGCGACGCTGTCGGTGAGGCACCCGCATAGCCAGGATCCATGTCCGTGGAGTATGCAGGGTTAACAGCACTCACGGCAGCGAGGTCCAGGGCAAGCGGGTGTCGCAAAGGGAAACCTGAACGGCATTCCCGGCCAACATAACGCTGTGCGCTGTTTTGGCGACGCCAGGATATGGCTGCCCTTGGGCCACCGAGGAGGCCTGGACGCCGTCCTCGAATGGTGGCGTACGTGCTTCCGGCCGTAGCAGGGTCCTGGCGTGCATTGTCGCGGAAGCGTGGACGGCGTTCCTTAGACGTAGAGACCCGCAACGCCGACGACCCAGGAGCACGTAGAGGTGGCTTCAGCCGCAAGGTTCACTTGTCGAAGTGCGCCCTTGTTGTGAATAAGGAAGAGACGAGAGACAACACCCGTACGCTGGGCCGGCTCTTCTTTATCTATCTTGTCTTCCTCTTGGCTTCCTCTACGACATCACAATATATATATATATATATATATATATATATATATATATATATATATATATATATATATATATATATATATATATATATATATATATACACACATATATATATATATATATATATATATATATATATATATATATATATATATATATATATATATATATATATATATATATACGCGCGCGCGCGTGTGTGTGTGTGTGTGTGTACTTTTATCAGGCGTTTTTCATTGGGCTGTACCTTCGTGACAAATCGACATACAGCTTTCAGCAACGTCACCAAGTATCTTCCAGTTCTTCTCTATTAAGGCCAATCTCCCAAAGCCGGATCTCATCACATTGGCTTAAGGCGAAAGAGAACACAATCACGAGAAAGGACTCGGGACAGAGCGCCACTAATATAGTTGCAGAAAAAGAATTACAGGGTACAAAAAAGTTCCCAGGCTAATGTTTACTTATCGAAGCGTGGTATAGGATGGAACCTGTACATATATATTATCTCAGCGCCTTCGCAGAAAACATCTTGACATCAAACTTGATAAGGTATCACAATTGATGGCAACATGTTTTCTGCGCAGGCGCTGAGGAACGTATACTAACACGTGGTTTTCTGCAAATGAAGCTGTTGTTTGTGCCGCAGTGTCCCATGTCAGTCGGTGCTCTATTTCGGGTCCTGTATGTGATTAGGCATAAGAAGTTGAATGTCCCATGTACCTGCATTTCGCAGTCCCGTACTCCGGCGGTGAGCAGCAGAAAACAGCATCTCTAACATTTTCCGCATAGTGCCGCACTTAAATACATGTCGCTCCGGAGCGCCTCAGTGATTTGAAGACATTCATTTCTTTAATGCTCAATTTTGTAGGGGATGGAAGTATGCTCCCTTCGGCAGCGGTGAGATATCGCAATCAATCTTACACTGCTGGACTTAGTTGTAGTCCTCAGAAGGATGTTTTTGAAAAGTCGACATGGCGACCAAGAGATTATCAGCTCGACATAGTTGGGAAATCCGAATTCCAGAGCGCGAGATGATGACAGAGCAAAACAACAAATAGGAATGTAGAATGAACAATTACAACTTGTGTCGTGCAAGTCGCATGCGTAATATACAACCCGGAGGTTTGGTACTAATCTTTAGAGTATTGATCGTTCGACGAAGGATTTCTGAGGTCATTACGTCGGGGTCAAAACGGTGAAATATCAAGCTCTACTGAAATCGGTGCATATTGAAGGACCAGAAGGCAAGACAGAAGTGACAATAATACTTTGGGTAGCGTAGTGCCCCACCATTCGCAGAATAATGCAGAAAAATTCCTGGAGGATGTTGAGCGCTGACCCTATAAAGAAGGAAGTCATATTGTTTTAGAGCAAGATGATCGAAAGTTGAGGATAAGTGGTTCATCAGTCTCGAATCCTTATTACATATAGGCCTATAAAGGGTGTTTCAAGAAATGGGTCCGAAAATCCGCAAATACCAGGAAATTGCGATATTTGTTCGATGCTTTGACAATCACTTCTTCTGTAGCCGCGGGCATCTTAAAATGGCTAAAGACATCATTTGTGGCAGTAATTAATAAAGTTAAACCAATTAACTTTTCAATTAGTGGAGTTTGGTGGTTATCGTTTAATGGGAGAGTTGTAGTCCTTCATGCGAAGAACCCATTGCAGCTTTAAGCTTTCGAAAAAGTAGCCGTTAGGAATTATCGCCTCTTGTAATAAGTGGCCTGTAGTAAAAGTACTGAAATTCAGCCGATTTCAGCGGCGAAACCGAAACTGGAACGCGCAAGAGCGCAACTGCCATATTGTCCTGAGACGTCCGGAATGAGTGAGCGTCCTTGTATCAATTATCATCCGACTTATTTAGGTAGACGTGCGGGCTGCGCTTGCAATTATACCACAAATGGTGCAAATAATTTAACGAATGTGGAAGAACTACGCTTATGTAAATGGTGTCTTGAACAGTGACGTCATTCTGGTGGTCTGCTTGTAGCGCCCATCGATGCTTGCTAGATCGAGGGAATTTGAATGTGCTAGATCACCGTAACTCTGAATGCCCAAACATTTAATGGTTTTAGAAGCAGCTAAGGGCTAACGAACACCAGAGACAATGGACCTAAGGAAGGTATAGGGGACATTACTAGTATGTTTTTAATTATGAAAATGCAGCGAGTGGGGGGACACTTTTTTCATTGCCCGCTGTCATCAAAAAGCATGCCATATTATTACGAAATGGTAGCTGATGTATAGACCATGGTGTAATTCCTAATGCACGAAGTCTTCCAGAACGTAGTATACAAATGTTTATAGGTCAGCTGATAAAAAAAAATTCCTTTCTCGTTATGACGAAAGTCCCATTTTCAAGAAATAATTCGAGCGCCGTCATTACTTCATTAAATCGAGTTTCAACAGTATGCACTTTTGAAAGTCTGTGTGTGTAGCGCAGTAGTTAAAGCCGTTGTCTTCAGGATGTGGACCTGAATTCATAGTTCACTGGCGGTAAGAGAATTCTGGTGCATTAGTACGTTACAACGCTCCTTAGAGGACACCAGGAGTACCGATGTAATGTTACAAAAATTGGGGGACCCTTAATCTTCGCCTTAAGAGTTGGACGCGACAGCGGTATCCTGTCCCGAGTGCGTACATCAACCACTCAGTGCATACTTACTATGCACCCACTACGTGGTGTAAAGGGAATACGCGCAGTAAGGTGTGTGCCTTTTGTAATGGGTGGCCGGCTCTAAACTACGAAACCGTTATGATACTCACATGTTCTGCCACCCGATGGCAATGTACGCTTGTACCACGCAGAATTACTGGGATAATACATGAAGGAGCGAAGTCTCAGTTTAAGGGCTCGTTTGCTTTGTTCAACACAATATTAATAAGAACTAACAGACAATGATGCCAAGGAAAGTATAGGGTATGTTATTAGAAGTAATTGTAATGTAAATGCGAAGAAAGAAATGTGGACGAAAAGATAACTTGCCACTGCAGGTTCGGTCCCTGCCGGTGGCAAGTTATCTTTTAGATGCGAAGCATCTTATGGCGAAGCTTAATACGGTGGTGGTGGTGGTGGTGGTGCCGCGTGCCCACCCCTTACTGCGCATGCGCAAACAGTTAAAGAAAAAAATAAAAATAAAAAACCTCCTCTCCCCCTTTCTCTCCTCTAGGCATCCCTCCCCACGGCAACCACACCCTCACTGCGCATGCGCCTCCCTTCCCTCTCTCCCCCTCTTACACTCCCCCTCTCTCTCCATCCCTGCCCGCGGCGTCTAATCCCCCTGCGCATGCGCGTCCCCCCCTCTCTCTCCTCTCCTACGCCCCCCCTCTCTCCTCTCTACGCCGCATCCCTGCCCACGGCGTTCACACCCCACTGCGCATGCGTGTCACCCCCTCTCTCCCTCTCCGCTTCCCCCTCTCTCGTCTCGCGACGCCGACGCAGGCAGCGTCTGCTAGCGAGTTTCTTGCTGGGAAAAAACCGACGCTCGCGCTGCACAACCGTTCACTGGCCATCCCGTATATATGGCAATGGATCTTGACCTCCAAGGTGGTGCCGGTGGAAGATTTCTGTGCGTTGTTGAACAATAAAATTCGCAGCGTGCGCGTTAACCAAAAGCGGCGTGCGGGTCTCTCTGTCCAGTCGGAGTCTTCTGTCTCTCATTGCCCATTAGCAGCGATTGGCATGTTCCAGTAGGAAACACCGCTCCATCAATGCGTGCTTTGCGCCTCCCAGTTTTCTCTCCTGCGCAACGCTGCGATAGGGCCAGCGTCAACGCCACCGCCAATGTAAGCGTTAGCGCTCCCGCTGCTTCACATCTACACATGGTTCCCTTTAAGGGAGATGGTGTAATTTTTTCGACCACTTTTTCTTTCTTCACATTTCACACCACCCTATACACTTCACCCTATAAAGTGGACGGGGGGATGACCGCCACCGTAGCTCAGTGGTAGAGCATCGGACGCGTTAATCGAAGGTCGCAGGTTCCGTCCCTGCTGGTTTCGGTCCCCGCAGCAATGGTGTATTTTGAAGCATTAGAGTTTCACTCTAATGCTTCAAAATACACCACTGCTACGTGGAGAGCGCCAAGCATTTCTTGTAAGCATGTACAAGTGAATAAGTGTGAAATATACAGAAACAGCGGAGCTGCAATTCCCCCCTGTCTTTCCTCGGTGATTTTCTGTGATATTTCGTGAATTTGTGTGGGTGTCTGTGATTACGTTACTTGAAAAGTGGAAATGCTCGAGAAAGGATGTGTAGTAGCCCCTGTCACACCTGCCCCTGCCGCAGTGATGCCCTATTCACGGTGGAGCAACGCGTCCCAGTTTCACAATGCGGCTACCGCTTCTTCCGCGATTACGCCATCTACGAGCGCGTACGAGAATTGGAGTGCGGCACGCGGCGCGGGCACTCGTCTGTCGTCAGGCCCAGCCCTAGAATCGCTGTGATGTTAAAATTGCGCACTGGATCTATCGACGCCTGGGTTGCCTTTGCACCCGCGCCGGCGCCAAGCGGCGCGACGCGTGGGTCGCGTGGTAGTTCTCGGAAGAGAGAACTGCGACTCCGAGAAGCATTTTATTATATTAATTTCATTTTGTTTTTCCTTATTTGTGCCACATTCCTTTTTCCTTGTCGCTGTTTTTGCTTTTTCATCGATGTGTGTTTACAATTTGGGTAAGAGGGCCAACAAATTTTGGGGACTGTAAGCGTAAACGAGCGCACAAGTGTATTTGTATCAGTGCTAGAGTATATGGTCCTAGGCACATACCTTTCACCCAAATAAGGATAGTCACAGTAGTTATGCTTTGATCTGGGATTAATGTTTTGTCATTTCTCTGAAGTAGGAGTATCTTCCGGGGTCCTCTCTTATACCGGATGTGAGTGTCGGGTAACTCAACGAAACATTGTTCTGAATTCATTTCTCCGCGAACGTCCTTTTGTGACGTCATATCAGAGATGTCAGTGAGTGAACTGCTGGAGAACGCTCGCATGATAAACACGCTTATCTCATTTATTCATTTTTGCGAAGAATACAGGACATTTACGCAGTCCAGGGCAAAAGGAAGGAAGAATACGGGAAAGCATACGGAACTCGCTAGAAATACTGTATCGCTCGTGTATGCAATGGAGCACCCCTGGTAAAACATTTGCTTTTGGATATATAACCATATCACAGTAAAGTTCTTTCGCGCATTTGACAGCGTAGCAGGCAGGGTTATAATTACTAATATAAAGACTTATCACTTCATTTTACAGACTTACCATGATCGCATTTGCATAGTCAAATGCTTCATCAACAAGCAGGGTGACAACATGCTCATCAGCGCGGTTGACGGCGTGAAGTGTGGTCCAAACAAAGTAAGTACGTGTGTTTTCATGTACGACATGTTACGTGACAGAATATGTGTTGCCGCGGGCTCTCAGAATTCATTTTACCTTATGCGCTAAATTAGGCTTTCAAATCTGAGCGACACATTCAATACACTGCGTGAGCAAACAGCTGTCGCTACCACAGTTTACGTGATAATACCTGGGCACACGTGGGAACCATTTTCGCGCTGTCGACGTCAGTAATTGTGTATGTCCTACCGAGCTCGCGTAACTGCAATTTGCGAGCCCTAGCGAAACAGCAGTACACTCTGACTCATTAAATTACGGTGCAACAAATAAAATCAGCAAAATGGCTCCTTGAAAAGGATTGTCAATGGTTATTGTACGAGTGGAGATATTCTTACAGCTACGCACCTCAACTCCTTTTACACGTTTCACAGCCGCCCATCGAGGAAAGGTGATATAAACAATTAAAGTTCACATGCTAACTCCCAGGTAAAAGAGAAAGCACGGCGTAAATACATACGTGCATCCATCAGGAAAGAGGGTCCAGAAAACAAGATTCAGGATAAAAAAAATGCCCCCACCTCCCCGAAGGGAATCGTGAGGAAATGCGAATGCATTTCGCGCGCGCTTCACTCCATTTATATATACGTGCGAGCGAGCGGACGGGAGTGTGGGGCGCAGGGATGAGAGAAAGCGAACGGCGAGAGAAGGAGCGGCGAAGCACTGCACCTACCCTCTCTCCACACAAGCGGGAGCTCCGCCGAGCTTCCGCGATGCGAGCGCCCTCCCACGCCAGAGCGCGCTCTTCCTCTCCACTCACTCTCCGCTACTGCGCCCGCACCACCTGCTCCGGTTGCTAGGGGCGAGGATAAGCGCGCGCGCCCGCAGCTGTTGCTATGGGAGAGGGAGTGAGAGCGGAGAGATAAAAAATTACACCATCTTCCGTTAAAGGGAACCATGTGTAGATGTGAAGCAGCGGGCGCTAACGCTTCCACTGGCGGCGGCGTTGACGCTGGCGCTCATCGCAGGCGTTGCGCAGGAGAGAAAACTGGGGATGTAAAGCACGCAGCGATGGAGCGGTGTTTCCTACTGGAACATGCAAATCGCTGCTAATGTGCAATAAGAGACAGAAGACTCCGACTGGACACAGAGACTCGCAGTCCGCTTTTGTGAACGCGTACGCTGCGAATCTTTATTGTTCAACAACGCACAGGAGAAAGCTCCCACCGGCACCACCTTGGAGGTCAAGATCCATTGCCATATATACGGGATGGCCAGTGAACGGTTGTGCAGCGCGAGCAGTCGGTTTTTTCAATTCCAAGAAACTCGCCAGCAGACGCTGCCTGTGTGGGCGTCGCGAGGCGAGAGGGAGAGAGGGAGAGGGGGGGGAGCGTAGGAGAGGAGAGAGAGAGAGGTGGGACGCGCATGCGCAGTGGGAGTGTGGACGGCGCGGGCAGGGATGCCTAGAGGAGAGAGGGGGGAGCGTAGTAGGGGTGAGAGGAGGGGAGGCGCATGCGCAGTGAGGGTGTGGTTGCCGCGGGGAGGGATGCCTAGAGGAGAGAGAGGGAGAGAGGAGGTTTTTTTATTTTTTTGTTTTTTTTAAAGGGTTTGCGCATGCGCAGTAAGGGTGGTTGCGCCGCACACCACCACCACCGGATTAAGCTTCGCCATAAGATGCTTCATATCTAACACCTGCCGGCGCGCACACCTCCTCAACCTATCCTCCTCCTCCGCGAACAACGCCGGACAACGCCGGATGCCTGACATAGCCCGACTAAGAAATGCATTCGCATTTAAAAGTTGGAAGACGCTTGAGCTTGTCTTCAGGAGGAGAACACAATAGCGTACTCGGGCCCCGTTCACATCACCTTCTGAAAGAGGTAACCGCCGAGGAGCTTCGCTCCTCGGCGGATACCTCAATGATGCCGCAAGGGCAGGAACGTCTGTGCGAGCAATATTTGGTCATTTTAACATATCCGAGAATGCCTAGTGCATGTGCAGTTGCGAAGAACCCACTACGCGTCCGTAAGGCAACACGCAAAACTTCACGGCTTCTCACTTTGTTGACGCTTTCGCTGACTATGATGATTAATTATGGCTGAGCGCTTTGTGATTGGTGGGCGTTTAAGCCAGTCACTCGTGCAATTCACATGTCTTGACACCTGTCACGATAGTGCGCTTCGGCCACGCAACATTACAGGCGCTAAGGCGCCGCCTTGCATTACATGAAACTCGAATGAGGTATCTTTCCGAAGCAGTTCCAAGCAATGCCATGGTTCTGTGGTAGAACACCTGCATGCCACGCAGAAGGCCTGGGTTTGATTCTAACTCAATGTGTATACAGCCTTGGGCCGAATTCTTGAAGGAGCCATGACCATTTTGTAATAAAAATGAGCGGCATTATTGAAGCTACCGGGACATAAGCTGACTTCGCTGTCTTTACGCGTACGGAAAAACGCACATTTGAGTTTCCCGGAGGCTCACGCTACGCAAAGCACCTCGAGAGACTCAAAGACTCAAGAACTAATGTTCCTAAAGGACTTACGAAAGCGGACACTCAAGCGGAATTTAAAATATTTGAGCCCGAGTAGAGACAAGCGATGGACGCGAACTCTTCGTTTTTATTGTTTTAGTATCGGAATGTTCATTGTCCGGGCCTAGCAGGGCACACTTCTCTTGATATTCGTGAGGAATTCCTTTCTTGCCATCCCTATTTCCAGAATTCACCGGACATTTCATTACCGTCTACATTTTGGTTGCAATTTCAATAAGTTCGCTGTCAGCAGCGTGATTGCGCCTACTATATGAGATGAGCAGAAACAAACATCATGTTTACCCACATGTTTTGCACAGTAAGAACAGTGGCACGCACTGTTTTGCGCGTATTATTAATAAAAAACTTACAGAAGATGCAGCGCCGCAAGACAGCACCCTTAAAGCCTGCAGGCCATCTACAACCGATCGATCCACCACGTAAGCCGTTTGATCCAGTGGGAACAGACCACCTGGAACCGTTTCCTTTGGCTTCCTCCGGAAGCAAGTGGATTATTCTTGCAACCGATTCTTTCACGCGTTACGCTGAGACGAAGCACTACCGCGAGGGACAGCATCCGAAGTTTGCCAGTTTTTTTTTATGCATCACATTGTGCTCCGGCATGGCGCCCCGTCATTCGTTATCACTGAACGAGGGACATCATTCAAGGCGAAGGTGTTGGACGTCTTCAGGTTGAGTTCAACAAGCCATCGAGAGAACACTGCATACCACCCTCAAAGCGACGTTTTGACGGACAGGCTAAACGAAACGCTGGCAGACATGATCTCTATGAACAGTCGTCAGGAAGTTTAAGGACAGAGGATAGAGTAAAATTTAAAAAAAAATCGAAATGCGGTTTTTTGCTTTTTTTGGAATGAAAGACCTTCTTTTACATTATCCAGTGCGACACGCTTTTTTTGCGTTTTGATTAAGCCAAAATGACCAGGTTTTCGAGACCAACTGTCAGGCAACCATGCCCCCTTTTCTAAGACCGTACGCAACTTGAGCTTCCTGCCTCAAGTAAACTTTTCAAAAATCGAAACTGGTAGTTTCTCCGAGCTTAGAAGATTTAGAAAAAAAAGAATATTCTGGCTACTTAAAGGCGCATGGTGCAGTTTTCTTTTTTCTTTTTGCCACGAGTGGTATTTACCGAGTCTACTTGCCTTTTGTGTGTGAGACCCACATGGGGACGGGGTTCTGTTCATTTATTTTGAGCTTAGTTGCGCCTTTGTTAATATTGTTGGGGCAGCAAAAGATATTCTCACGTTGACAAATCAACGAAACTGTTTAAAAAGCGTCGTATAATTTCAAATTGACACGCTTCATCTGCTAACAGAAACAAGACCGGTAGCATTTGCACGAGCACTTCAGCAAGTAAGCTTTCACCTCATTCCGCATCGCAGCACGGACAAAATGTTACCTGTAGTGACAATGGCTAAGCTTTTAGTTATGTGAATGTTCTACAAACCTGAATTACGAGTAACTCTGTCTGCACAGAATGCGGAGGTATCATGGCACTCGTAGAGAACACAAGGGATTGCGCTCCTTAGAATGAAAGCCCTCAAAACTGCTACTTTTGAAACCGTTCTAAATTTCAAAAAAGCATGCAGGGCCCGTGTAAACCGTATGGCATATCACCGAAGCGCAACACTGCGGTATTTTTGGGTGGGATGGACTGCCATGGACAGAATTTGGCCAATGGTGACACAGAAGGTGTGACAAAGCAGGCCAGGGAAGCAACAAAACAAGAAAAAAAAAGCTAAAAGCTGATTCGTGGGACGATTATATGAAATGTTGCTATTAATTAAATTGTTCAGCACATCTTCTTTTTGAACAAAAAAAAGAAACAAACTTATTTTACCTCTTTAACACACAATATCGGGAACGTCAACTTTTTGTTACGTTTGGCCCATTCACAAAACAACTTCAGAAAGCAGAAGGCTCATTTTTAGCCACAATAAAGCAAACATCAATATGAAGCTACTGAACTAGAAAAGTGTACGTATGCCGATTAGTTTTCATTTTGTGGCAGTTTTATTTTAGAAATAATGGCAATAACTACCTGTTTTGATAAAAAAATGCAAGAATTTGAAGACTTCAAATACAAAATAATTGTAGTTCAGTTGCCAGAAAGAGACGCCGAGCAATAGAATGAAACAATCCCAAACTACATACATATATTAGTTTGTGAGAAAATGGGTCCTAAAGAAGCCTTAAAATACATGGAAGGTATAGGGCCTACCTTGTGCCCTTAATACTAACGCTCCGCAGCTGGTCCTGAAACAGTTTGATTGACGCTAGCGGCGCGTAGCTTTGGGTTCTGTTGCCGAGATGTTACCCATGAATGCCGATATACCGTCCAAGCCTACCAAGGTGTTATCTCGGCAACAGCGCCCAGCGGTTCGCGGCTGGTATGAGTCAAAGTAGTCCAGTTCACGTGTCGGAGCGTTCGTGTTAAGCGTTAAGCTTGCTGACGACCGTGGGTGGTGGGCAGCATAAAACGTGGGACGAAATCCTGCCTTACATAACGTCGGCATCTAACACTATCACGCAGGAAACTGCATGCGTCACACTGTTTCGGCTTGTTTATGGTCGAGATGTCCAAACTATGCTAAATGCCATGAGTACTTGTGTGGACGTCAAGCACCTCGACCAATTAGTCCTGACGTCCATGAGTACATTGAGCGCGCCGAGGAAGCGCCTCAACAGGCCCGTGTGCACATCATAACGCAACACTGTGCAGATGCACCAAGGAACAATGTCCACCATGCAGAAGTTACCTGTGAACCTGGTGACCAAGTTTGGGTTTTGACTCCCATTAGACGGCGAGTTCTCAGCGAGAAACCCCTGAGCAAGTACTTTGGGCCTACAAAGTACTCAGGCGTATGATCGAGGTGAACTACGAAGTGATTGGAGACGGACGCTCGCCATCGTCCCACGCCGGTTACCACATCCAGAGATTCTACACGTCGAACGCCTACAGCCATACTTTACGCGGTGATGCCAATTTTCTTCGTGTGCCAGTGGATTCCTCGTATGAACAGTGAATGCCGTCTATTTCTGACTGTCGACCCTAGAACGCATTTTCTCTCATGTGCCAGTTTGTTTTATGTGATAGCGTGTTTGCTGTGTTTCTTTCTTTGTTTGTTTATTTGTTTGTTTGTTTATGTTACATCTTTTGACCAAATTTTTCGTGTACACTTTATGTTTGAGCATCGAGTCGATGCTCCGTTGGGAGGAGGAGTAATGCCACCTGGGGTTCTGTGCGAGTACACAGCGGCGCGCAGGAACAACGAAGAAGACGAATACGAGGAACCCGTGCCAGCCGGAGAGCGTTCTTTCGTGTCGGACATTTTGACTGTCGCTTCTGCTTGTACCTTTGTTCGAGCCGTAGCAAGTCACAATATGCGTTATTGTCACCCTATAAGCGACAAAATATCCTTGCAGCGCGAGGTGTCGCTGCAGTCAACGTTTCGACAAGTGCACTTGTCTTCAAGGAGCAACTTACCGCAACCCTGCATGCCATCGTTGGTCCCACAGAAATACACCCGTAAAAGCTGATGAAGATATGCAAGAAAGGTCGCGCCAGTGGCCATTCCTGCTTGATGAAATTCACATTTGCGGTCGATCGCGAGTGCCACCGTTTCTTCGGGATATAAACTCAACTTTAGGCGTCGAAGCGCAGTCTTTGTGCGTGTTAGAGCCCGCTGCGTGGAGACACCTCATTTCTTTTGGTTCAAAATCAAAGAATGCGCCATAATCAGCTGTTTGCTTACTGCTTCTAATAAAATTGATTTTCGCAGTGTCTGGGATCAGCCAGAATTTTCCGTAAGATTTTTCGTAGTACGATAGCGAATTCTGCTGCCGAATTTCGGCTCTGAAACAAGCAATCAAATGTCCATTCACCCCACCTTGCCAAACTACTAACCGTTCGGAAGAGAAAAAACGTTTACATTGTGCGTGCGTCTTCCAGTAACAAAATACCCCTGGACGCCTCTCTGCACCTCTTTTCACATTTATTTGCAGATGCTCTCGCCAAATTAGCTGGGACGGACGGTATATACGGTATATCAACTTTTTCCGCTACAACACATTTATCTGCTTTTTTTCATATGCATTTATTGCAGGTGTGCATTGTTGGAAATTGCACTATGAAGAAAGAGGTCGACTTGGCTGAATAAGCGAACGACGAAGCTGTTTCGTTTATTTGCAAAGCTTCTACCTTTTCTTTCTAAGGAACATTTCAACGCGGGACTCCCAAGCCATCGGCATTTTTTATTCATATAATGTATTCTAATCAATCAAACTACTGAAACATTTTTCTTTTCAAACTTGTTTCAGAAAATGAAATGCACAGGTTTGAAGAAACTTGTGTGTATAGGTGCTTCGTATCGTGAAATAATAAAGCTACGTTCCTGCAGTCATTTTACCATGTGTTGGGTTTACCCTCCACTCGGTTAAGGAACAGCGACCTGCTGATCCTGTAACCTACTTACAGATGTATTATCACTACTTTCCCTTGTATTCCATTTATTCTCTTAATTTCATCGATATTCGTCAAGATTCATGGAACCATAGGATACATGGGGCCAGTTCTCATGGTCTTCTAATTCGGTTGCCAAACTACGCTTCCCAGAAGGCCACGCCGCACCGCGAGAAAAGGAACATTTGTGTGCATGACACTGAGCACTTTAAACTCTCCTAGAATTTCGAATGAAGAAAGAGCGCTAGAACAGGACGGAGACGAGAAGACACAAACAGGGCGCTGAATAACAACCATATTTTATTGCGTCTGCACGTCAATATATGCAACAAAAACACATTCAGTGAACATATCTAGGAACAAGATATCGCTGAAACAATGCTGACATACACATTCAAGAGATACTTCATTTCGTTTTTGCGAAGCGATAGTGAAGCTACGCTGACACAACATTCTCCGCTTTTCTGGATACAAAAAGCTTCAAAAATTTGACGTTGGCGTTGCTCTACATAAGTGCCTATAGAATATCACTATCTTTAAAAGTCTAGTTCACTAGCATATTTCTTGCAGTGGTCTGCAAGCTAGCTGCTCACAGACCCTTTTAGCGAGTACGCATGTTCTCGTAACCTTCACCGATTTTGTTTTTCCTGTATATATTAACGTGCAAACGCAATAAAATATGGTTGTTAGTGAGCGCAGTGTTTGTGTCTGCTCGTCTCCGTCCTGTTCTAGCGCTGTTTCATCATTCGAAATCACTATGTACCAACCAGCTCGATTCAAGACGCTAATACAGTTCTAGAATGTTTACTTCAAGTGCAGTAAAGTTATCTGTGGTGTGCCTGCCAACAGCAAATACACAGCAGTGCGACCTTCCTACCACGCCATATATGCTGAATTCCTGACATAGCGAAATAACCACTTTTCGTCTGCAAGGCAGTACGTGCACCTACGCAGCTGCGAACGTTGTTTATTAGGTGGTTGATGACGATGATGATAAATTATGCCTGAGGACTTTGTAATAGATGGGCCTTTAAACCTTCCGCTCGTTGAGCAATCAAGATGGTGTGACGCCTGGTGCGGTCTAACGCTACCATACCACGGGCAATCATCCATGCTCTGCGAGATTGCGCGCCGGCGGGTTCCTTTAGGGTAATCCCAATTGCACAGAGAGAATAAATTCAGAGGTGGACATGGCCCGCTCCTCCTCCGCACCGCGGCGCTCGCCGCCAAGGGTTGGAAAGGCTGCCGCGCTGTTGGCGTGGCTTCCATGAGACGAGAAAAAAGTTTGTGCGCTTTTATATAACATCCCACTGACCTGGAAATGTCAGCTCGAGATGTACGAGAGGCAATGTATATGCTGGGTTCTATATAGTCTCAAACGTGCTTTTTTTGCTGTAGATATG
This sequence comes from Rhipicephalus appendiculatus, assembly GCA_030522465.1. Classification (NCBI taxonomy): domain Eukaryota; kingdom Metazoa; phylum Arthropoda; class Arachnida; order Ixodida; family Ixodidae; genus Rhipicephalus; species Rhipicephalus appendiculatus. Next base: position 64,941 of record JALIZH010032860.1, on the reverse strand, counting down.
CGCCTGCTATATCAGAGCCCTTAGAAGTGCGATGCCTCTGAAAGATATTCGCATGTGCTGGAAACGTACCATACTTCGAAGTTAGCGGGCCGTATAGTATGGGGACACTGGCGAACGAGAACATAAAAGAGAACGATTATTGGGCGTGGCGCGATGGCGCTCGGGGCTCGTTTGCCCAGCAACGAAGACAGAAGTGTCGTAGCAGGGCCTTCGTAAAGTATAAATGTTTTTCTTATCGCCTCCGTGTCATCTCTGAAGCCTTCGGCCAACCACTGGCCCTGAGCCCACAATAGATATGTTCATCATTTTGTGAGCTACATTTAAGGCCGATAACGAAAGCCGCCCGTTTCGAAACGGTATCGCAAAAAGCAGGTGTCGGTGCTTGGCTTCGTTTGCGCATTTCCCCTTCGGTGTAACATTCTTTGCCTCAACATATAGCGAAATGAAAACACATATACAGCTGCGCTCAAATTTCCCATTAGAAACACCTTCACAATACGTTCGGGAAGAGCAGCAATACACAAAACTGAACTTTTCGAAGCTCCGCGGTGTATTCACAAATGCGAAACCAATAATAATAATGATACGAACCACACAAAAAGCAGATTTGCATATAGCACGGTGTGTGCACAGCAGTGACGTCAAAATTCCCTCTCTTTTTCCTAGAACGCTAGCGACGCATCCGTGCAAGGTAACTGCGCTAACGCCGCAGCATGAGCGCGGTACAAGTAAATACGCTCAAGCGCACGTTGAGAGAAGCGCTAACTGAGCCGATAAAACTCGGCACTCGGCATGCTCTCTCCTAGCGATGTCGTCTACGCCCGCCGGGTCTGGCGCGAAAGCTGCGCTCGCATAGCGCACATTGTTTCGCACTCGCCGGCGAGGCTTCTCGAGTTTCCGTTTACTACTACCTTCTTAAGGATGACTGCCAGTTGGGCATGTTGGTAAAGGTTCATGATGAAACAAGCGCGAAATGTACGAAGACTTAGAAAGGACACAGGACGGAGCGCTTACTAGCAACTGAAAAGTTTTATTATGGAAAGAACGTTCTTATAAAGGCATCACATCAATGCACGTCACCACAAATTACCCTTGTTATCACGAATAGTGTGAATCAACGAAAGACCGCTACGATAACCGATTGCATACAGCAGGTACACACGCGTTGAAACCCCCAAAATAACAAGAAAAAGAAATGCGCTGAGTCATGTCACGTCCTCGCCATGTGTGGCTTCGCCGTATCCAGGGAAAAGGCGATCCTGAGGATTGAGCCGACGGCGGGTGACTTGGACCTTTAAGGCATCCCAACACAGGCATCACACCCCTTTGGCCCGGCTTCACGCTGACAGAACCCCTGGGCTCACCTAAAATCCCTCTATGTTTAAAAGTGGCGAAAGGTCTTGATCCAGCCGCCGCGTCCTGCGATAGGCCGGTCGGCGACACGTGACCTTTTTGCCTCCGCGCCCCGCCCAAAGGGTCCAGCGGTGGCAGCGCTGTGCCGGCGAGAGGTACGGGTAACAGCGTTTTCAAGCGTAGATTTGGACAATTTAACAAGTAATTCACGCGCCTCTGTCGCATTGTTGTTGCAATTTAGAAGCGTTTATTTACTTGAACTTGAGTGGACGTGCGAATTCTGTGCTTGAATTGAATGTTTGGAACGTGACGGGCTAGTATGCCGGGTCTCAGTGCCCTCGGTTGTTTCACCGCGCGGAAGACAGAAAAATTTTTTTTTCTGTCGCTCGCGGTGACAGAAATATATTCTGAAGGAAGGTATGGCCCCACAAAATCAGTCGCAAGAAATGTTTGCATACAGAAAACACCCGGCTTTTCGAAGTAAGTGATTTTGTAATGTTTATAACTTCAAGCAGCCTTTCGCCTGTCGGCGAGCTTTTGTTCGTGCATATAGGTGAGCATTATATCAACAAGGCTATTAATGTTTCAGCATTTCTCATACTGTAGCTTTGTGCGCAGTAGAAAACGCAGATTCACGCCCGTATCTCTAAACATTAAATAGCTCGGAACCCAATGCACTCATGCCTTCGTTTTTCTCCTCGGAGTGGCTTCAACACTGAAAGCTCACAAGGAAAGGACAATTTGGCATTAGTTTTTTGCCACACCTCGCAATGTTTTCCCGCGCTGCTGTGCGCGGGATCAATTAAGGCTTCTTCGTCACCTCAAATGTGTCACCAAGCTCAGCTTTTCTCGTTGTAGTCTGGTTTTAGGGCCTGTACATGCATACATACCTCGAATTTATTTGAAATTGCACTGGGTAACTAATAACATCCCCTATACTTTCCTCGGCATCATTGTCTGTTAGTTCTCAATAATTATAGGTAACATTGCAACATACCTTTATATCTGCGGGACACCTGGGCGGCGGGGGGTAGTAAAAGGGAGACGGCTTTGGATAAATGTACGTCTTTAAAAACAGTTAATCATTAAAATGCGTGAGACACTAGTAGTGGGCATGCTATACTTCCTATATATTGAAAGGTACTTTGGTTGCTGATATTCCACGCATGCAGTGCAACTCTTTCTCCTAAGTAAGCATATTAGAGTACTTTATAAACAAAATAAGCTTAGTTAAAAGTGCCGTTTAATCGTGGGAATACTTCTGAACGCTGACAAACCTAATGAAACCAATAATAGCGCATATTTTGCACTACAAACTACGCTAAGTGAACCAAGAGGTTTCCGAGAGTAGCAATAAGCTCACAACCTGCCAATTTTTTCGAACTAGCAAACAAGCAGTACATCTACTTCAAGTTACGCTGAATTTGAAAACACACAGAGAAAGAAACTATAAATGTCCTTCATGAAAACCGCTGTGTGAAACTGCTCAGAAGCTCCCTTCGGAAAAGCACGTGTTTTTATTTCAATGTTTAGCGTACTCCGGGCTCGTTAGTTGTTGTCCGTGTCGTTTGAAGTTTCCTATGCAGCTTACGCCACAAAAGGCAATAATTAACGGATTAAAGCGGGCGCTGAGAGCAGTTTTAGGCGTCCGCAGAATGCACGCGAGCGAGCGGAGCGTCGTCTGCTAGCGCTGCTCCTTGGACCCCTCCAGAGGGCGCGCGTGTAGTTGTCGCTACCTTTATAAATATAGGGACCTTAGGCTCACCCACCCAGGCAAAATCAGCGGTCGCCATTTCCTATCCCCATCTCTGGTCTTTCATTTCCAGATCTCCTTTGTTCCTGTTCTGTACCCTACTCTTTTCAGTTACTTCCCAGTTTTCGTAGGTGGCTTGGGTTAATCGTGTATATCTGTCCTGTTTTGGACATGGCATATCAGGGTATAATGGACACCGAGCAAATAGCGTCTGCATCCTTAGACGTTTAAGTTTTTCCGCGTCCCCTTGTAGGACTTCATGGTTGATAGCCACCACTGTTGCTAAGACAAACATTACTATCATTGGAGCAGCTCCATTTCCCTGCATAATTGATTGTGTCCCCCACAAAAGTGCACGCACAGAAGAACTGCCACGTTTCAAAGTGTGGTTTTCCGGGCCAGTTGGCACATGATGAGTAGTGAAGGTTTTCAGGAACTTTCAAACGCGAGCACAAGAAGAAAGGAACGCGTATGAAGGTTGCTGGAAACCTTCACTACATATCATGTTTCAACCGACGCAGACCAATCATTCCGAAATTATAAGTAATCCACATTGAAAATCAAGCGAAACAAGCCAGATTTTGCCACTTGTTGTGGCAAGGTCTCTGACCGAAATCGTAGGGCCAGGCTACAAGGCGACTAAGGTGGCTAGAAATGGCCTGCTGCTCGAGCTACCTGAAAGTCATAATTATAACAAACTTGGCAGTCTAGTAACATTCCGCAACATTGCAACATCTGTTTCACCTCATCGATCAATGAATACCTCGCGCGGATTCTTGTCAGAAGCAGACCTCCTTGAATTGTCCGGTCATGAACTTCTAGAAGGGTGAAAAGAGCAAAATGTCACCAATGTGAAACATATTATCATCAGACTTGACAACACAGAAATATCTACCAAGCATTTCATATTAACTTTCGCATCCAGCGTTCTGCCTTCATCTATAGAAGCAAGTTACATCAAACTTGCTGTCCTTCAATATACGCCCAACCCAAAACGTTGTGACGAATGTCAGAGATTTGGCCACGGCTTGCAGAACTGCTATGGTCAAGAAACTTTGGGAAACACGGAGGGCATGGCCACCCATCCAACAACTCTGTTAGTACACCTTACTGGGTCGACTGTGACGGCGACCACGCCACATCTGCGTGTTCCGGTCCGAACTGGAAGAAAGAGAAATATTTAGTCAGCTTAACAGTGAGAGGAAACATTTCATTAAAGGAAGTCCGCAAGATGTACTCTCATTTTCACAGCACAGCTTATGCTGTGCTGTGAAAATGGGGGACGGAGTCGCAGCAGCCAACGCCACCTGCACAGCCTGCGCAGAGCGAGCTGTCGCTAGTGTAACCTGCCCCGGGCTAGCAGTAGTTAAGCATGCTGAACCCAAACAGCAACCAATCCAGGGTATCGCAAGGTTGCCGGCAACAACACAGTTATCGACGGCAGCCTGCGCAACGCGCACGGAACACGCAGGACGGCGAAAAGTCACCGCGGTGCCTGCACTCAACTCTGTGTTAGCCTTTCCAGCCCTGCTAACGCTGGCAAAAGGCCAGCAGAGTCCGGACCCAAAGGCAGCGTCATCGGCCACCCGGCTGGTGGGCGCGAAAGGCTTCTTCTTCGTGGAGAGACTTTCGCATCAACTTTCTCGCTCGATACGGTGCTTGCCCAGCAGCTCGCAAGAGGCGATGGACACTTCATCTATATTGACAGTGTATCAAGCGCCTGAGTTGCGGAGAGACTGCCTCTACCGCTCCAGAAAGGGCAATTTCCGTGTTACAGGGCCTGGGAAGGGCTCTGCATCTTAAGAAAATACCTTCCGCCTTTGTACACGGTGGAATACTTTGTCTTCGATATAAACACGAAAATTGTGCGATGGAACGTCAGGGGCCTTCTTTGGAACCTTGACGGCGTCCAGGAACTTCTTCACAAACTAACACCAAGAGTGCAGTGTGTACAGGAAACAAACCTAAACTCTACGCATTTTACCTTTCTTCGACACAACGTCATCTTCCTCAAAGACCTTCATGATGCTCGCGCATCCTCCGGCGGCGTCGCCATCATAATGGATAAAAATGTACCAGATCAAATTTTGCACCTGCAAACACCCCTGGAGGCAGTGTCTGTTCGATCTGTTCTTTTCAATAAGGTCATAACGATTTTCTAACTTGATATACCGCCTAACTACAAATTACACAAGCATGAATTTCAGACCCTTATTGATGAATTGCCCGGACCATACTTTGTTCTTGGCGATCTCAATGGGCACAGCGGCTTGTGGGCTGACTCTCACAGCGACCCGTGAGGCTGTCTGATTGAGCAGTTTCTCTTTTCCTCTGGTGTGTGTTTGCTCAATAAGAAAAACAAAATTTCGTAAACAAAAATTCGTAAGCGTAGTAACAGCTTTGAAAACTCTGGAAAAAAAGAAACATAAAAATTTTGTACTTATCCCCGCTCTACTCAGTTTTCTGCACGGTCTACACACTCAAGCAGCATGTGGTGTGCTGTGTGTCAGGGCACCGCGAGTTCCAAGGATATGGGTTGTGTGGCCAGCTTGCTGCGTCCGTCCCCGAAATAGCCGCCGATACAGCTATAGCAGTCCCTTGCAGTAGACTTAAAGTCGTTCTTAAAACAAAAGCGCAGGGCTTATTGGCAACGCTTATGGCATAGCGACACACAAACGGAACTGCATGTTATCAAGCCGTATGTTGAAAATTGACCACTAGTATTGAGATCACGCCGCACAAAAATAGCACTTACCTGGCTACGAACAGGTGACACACACAGCACACATACATACGTTCTGTCCGATGCTGAGCTACCCTTGTGTGAGAAATATGGAGAACCACTTACTGTGCTTCGCATCCTGATTGAGTAAGGTGAAATAGAAGCTATGAGAAAAAAGCACTTTCCATTACCCTACTGATAGCAAGTTACACTGCATCTTTTGATGTTCATGGCTACGGACCCGCTTTTTTGAAATTGAATCATTGTTGGACATGGTGTAAAAAAAAGTTACCCAACCCGCTCTGTACTTGTTAGAGTTTTACCTATACAGAGTATTCGTATTCGCGCTCGTGCCTTTAAGCGGGCACGTACGCAAATACGCATACAGCGCGATATGTTGGTGACTCTAAACATCCTCTTCATCATCTCCGTCCTCATCTGCTTCGCTCCTGTAAAATTACCATGCGCTTTAACTTCATTAAATGAACAAGTGGATCTTTTCTGACGTTTCTTCGAGGAAATTTCTAGCAATACTGAAAGGAAAAACTTTATGGTATTTATAACATGCAAGTTATAATAAGCAGGCAACAGATATCGACAAATGTTGCCGAGGTTAGAGACGATTATGGCTGCGGTGATTATTGCTGCAGCATTCTGCTAAGTATGCATTCCCTGTCAGAGAAAACTTGTGATTTGGAATACGTGGATTTATTCACATTGTGCAATTAATTCATTGTAACACGAAATCGTTTCCTACCGATGTCCTGGAAGATTTCACTGAGGTTGGTAAAATTCACACGAACAGATGAGAAAGAAAATCTAGAAGCATAAGTGCGCTACGGCAGATGATCTGGGCGTAAAACCCACGACCTTCCGGTTTCCAGCAATATGTGGCGGGACACTCTACCTACTGCGCTACCAACACATATACACGAGTCTTTACAAGGGTGCCTGATATCTCTCCCATCTTCTCCGTTAGAGATGCGACAGTAATAAGTGGAACGCGTTCGCGCGTTAAAGGATGAAGCTACTAACTGTGTCTCTCGAGTTCCTGAAGCGCTGTCTGGTAGTGTATGCACGAGCAGAAGAACAGAGAATGATTTATTAGAAGGCAGAGAGGTCGGCCTGAGCTAGTTCGCTCTAGCCTGCTACTATGCACCCTATTACTGCGAGCGTACACCGTGGCCTGGCTCTTTCTCTACTCAAATGATGACGCTTCGAAGTGCATATCGAGTAGCAGTGTTTATTATGTGTTTGTTGATGTCATATTTTCACGGTACTTGTTAACTTCTACAAGTACCAAAAATTTTGGGGGGGACCCTTAAGCTTCGCCTTTAAGAGTTGAAAGCGATAGCGATATCCTGTCCCTAATGCGTAGTTCAATCACTCAGTGCATACTATGTAATGGGCAGCATTCTTTTAACCACGAGAAATTATGCGCGTGAAATGTTTCGAATACGCGCAGTAACGCGTGTGCCTTTTCTAATAGGTGGCTGGTTTTAAACCACGATGCCGTTGTGATATTCACATGTTCTGACGGCCGATGGCAACGCACGCTCGTACCACGCAATATTACTGCGTTATTACATGTTGAATTGTGACGCCTGTATACAGGACGCGTGTGTTTGTAAAGCATGAAAGTTATTTTCGATGCATTTCCAAGCAGAGGAAGGTATTTTTGTTTTATTTCCAAGCAGACGCGTGGCTGTGTGGTAGAACACCTGCTTGCCACGGAGACGGCATTCGTTATATCCTCACTGGGGCGCAGAAATTTTTATTACTTATTTTATTTGCGTCTTTCTCGATTTTTCGGTCACGGACAAGATGACGATTTTTGGCTCACAACTAACGGCGCTGACGGCGGGATTTCTGCGAAACGAGCTCTTTAACGCTATCACGTTAATATTTAATCATCCCAATGCCCACTATTCCTCGGGATGGTGGTGTACCACCAGGCGCCAATTTCGATGCATCCACGTGAAACTGTTCCATAGCTGCGAAACACCAATAGTCATTGTGCAAGCTCTCTCATACCTCTACACAATAAGCACTACTGCTTGTCAAAAGCGTTTCAATTTCGTGTTATACATTTTCTCATGACGGAGCAATCGGCCATGTTTCTTTTTTGCAGCTAAGGTATCGACGCGCAATGTACGCCTGAACTGCATCTAAACATATCAGTAATGCGAGTACCGCAACACCATAGAGAAGTCAGCAGCCCATATTGCACGAGTGGCATACTAGTGGTTTATGGTTCCTTTTACAGCAATAGTCAATTCACAATGGAAGGTTTTCTTTGGTTTGGACAATATATTTTGTATGCCTCGCGTGGCAAACTCATTGACTCTCACGAGGTCACTGCACTTGCCTTTTTTTCAAAACGCCCGGTAATTTTCGCGATATATAAAGATGAACACCTCCTCTATAGGTTGTTATTCGTGCGTCGTCTTCGTTATTTCGCAGGTTTGGTAGTATTTTCTAACAACTAGGTCACTGCGTTATGACGCACTAGTAGGTTTCTGAGAAATGATGAGTACATTAAGCTACCGCGCCGATCCCAAATGCCTGGTATATGTAGATTTTGCGACGTACGGACATCTGCCGAGCAGTAAGAGCTTTTTTATATTTAAAAAAAAAGAGAGCCTTACAGCAATATCTAAATATCATGAAGGAGTATTGTCGGTCGAGACGCTTTTCAATTTTCTTTTGTGCCAATACCTCTTACAGAGCGATAAACCATGCATTTTTAATCGCTAAGGTGCTCTAGCTCGGCCAAATGTGCCGCGACCCAACACTATCATTATCATGTACCGGCACGTGCTCTCTTCGCCGTCTTCTTGCTCTTATGCTCCGCTCACAGAATACGAGCGCCGATCTGTCCGGCCAGCGCCTCCTCTATTTCTTCAGTGCCTGGGCGAACGCTCTCCTCGGTCCATCGTGCGCGTGATCCGCCTTCGCTCGCCGCTGCCGTGTGGTGGCGCTGTGCGAGTAGACAACAGGAAGGTGGCGCTGAACGGCCGCGCGTATTACAAAGCTCACCAATTCTTTGGAGCCGAGTTTAATGCCAGTCATGCTTCTAGCACGCCTTCACTGGTACAGGGGGGATGGAAACAAACGCGAACACAGCAATGCGCTGTTCTCATCACGTTCTGACCGTGGTGGCAATAAACAGATGCTAGATGGTCTTTGATTGTATCTTGGATGACTCTGTCGTTTTGTCAATCATCCAGGCTACAACAGCTTAAAAATGAATGCGAATCAGCAAAATAAAATTGGATGCCGCATTTCCGCGTGTCTTTCCATGCCCGCTGTACCTCATTCCACAGGCAACCAGTCAGGCCGAGCTGCTGGTTGTATACTTGCATTCGAGTTTGATGGTACTCGCGTTTTATTTTATATTTCAGGCTATTGCAACCACGCCACTTGCATGCCTCAGTATTTCATATTGTTTTGTACCATTCTGCTAATCGAAGGGAAAGAAATCACGACTGTATTTCTCTTATTTCTATTTATTGATAAAACTTCCCCATCTCCCGCTAAAGGGAACCATGTGTGGAATCGAAGCAGTGGGGAAGATGGTTAGCTTGAGCGGGAGAAACGTCGCCGCTCTTGTTTCGCGGCAGCGGCCCGGGCGCTTCATCGCGGCGCTGCACAGGAGAGAGAATAAGGCCCGCGTGCTCCGTCATTTTCATACCGCGCCCCCCAGCGGAGTATGCAGCTGTCGCACCACCTGTCGTGTGCGCCGCTCCGTAAAGGAGGATTCCTAGAGGAGAGAAAGTGGGTGAGCGTAAAAGAGGAGAGAGAGGACGTGCATGCGGATGTGGGGAATGCGGGCGCCGCTCCGTAGAGTAGAGGATTCCTAGAGTAGAGAAAGGGGATGAGCATAGGAGAGAGGGGGGAGAGGACGCGCATGAGCCGTGGGTGGTGTGGGACGCGGGCTCCGTAGAGTTGAAAATTCCTAAAGAAGAGAACGGGGGTGAGCGTAGGAGAGGAGAGAGAGGGGAAGGGGACGCGCATGCGCTGTGGGGGGTGTAGGACACGGGATGCGGGCGCCGCTCCGTAGAGTAGAGGAAGAGCGTAGGAGAGAGAGGGGGGAGGTGACGCGCATGCGCTGTGATGGTGTTGGACGCGGGAAGGAGGGACGGACTAAGCTCCCCTCCCCAAACACATGCAAGCAAGGTCAAAGAATGGAGTCAACCTGGGCGACAGACACCACCTGCCTAGCCATTGCTAAGCAGCCTCTCTGTGCTCTCGGCCATGACTCTGGTGACTGTAGTGGGGGGTTGACGGCCTTATATTGTACTACAGTGTTCTGGTTCGCATAGTGGGTGCTTCCCTACTACATGAAAGTGGCCGGACGCGGGACGCGGGAGGGACGGACATAGCCCCGAGCATAAGATGCTTCTCATCTAAAAAAACTTCCCCATCTCCCGCTAAAGGGAACCATGTGTGGATGCGATGCAGCGGGGAGATGGTTAGCTTGAGCGGGAGAAACGTCGCCGCTACCGTTTCGCGGCAGCGGCCCGGGCGCTCATCGCGGCGCTGCACAGGAGAGAGAATGAGGCGCGCACGCTCCGTCATTTTTATACCGCAGAACTACCGTGGCGCCCCCAGCAAAGTATGCAGCTGTCGCACCGCTCCGTACAGGATTCCTAGAGGAGGACAACGGGGGGGGGGGGCGTAGAAGAGGGGGGGAGCGGACGCGCATGCGCTGTGGGGGTGTGGGACGCAGGAGCGGCTCCCCAGAGCAGATTATTCCTAGAGGAGAGAGAGGGGGTGACCGTAGGAGAGGAGAGAGAGGTGGAGGGGGACGTGGGCGCCGCTCCCGTAGAGTAGAGGATTCCTAGAGGAGACGAAGGGGGTGACCGTAGGAGAGGAGAGAGAGGGGGGAGGGGGGCGCGCATGCTGTCTGGGGGGGTGTGGGACGCGGGACGCGGGCGCCGCTCCGTAGAGTAGAGGATTCCTAGAGAAGAGAAAGGGGGGTGAGCGTTGGAGACGGGGAGGGGGGCGCGCATGCGCTGTGCGGCTGTAGGACGCGGGAAGGAGGGATGGACTAAGCCCCGCAAGCACATGCAAGCAAGATCAAGGAATGGTGTCAACCTGGGCGACAGACACCACCAGCCAAGCCATTGTTAAGCAGCCCCTCTGTGCTCTCGGCCACGACTGACTGTGGTGGTGGTTGACGGCCTTATTGTACTATATGTTCTGGTTCGCATAGTGGGTGCTTCCCTAGTTCATGAAAGTGGCCGGACGCGGGAGGGACGGACTTAGCCCGGAGCATAAGATGCTTCGCATCTAAAGAAACTAACAAGAAGCCACAAGGTCCCCTATGCATTCACCTACGAAGACTGAAAGACGATAGCCATCTTCTTTTTTTCTTTCCAGTCAAAGTATTGAACATCTCCTGGTTCCCTCTGAGGTATTTCTGCACCTAACGTGCTTTTCTTACAGCCTCAACGATCGGTGGCATGGAAACTTTCTGCAACTCAGCTGGGCATGCACTGCCTCTGTGATCCGCCCATTTTGACTAAGCGAAGACACAATATGACGACGCCACGTTGTGTGACCTCACGATGATGTCACAAAGTTTAAAACAAAACTGCAATTCGGCCTAGTTGGAACAAATTCATTCTTCACTGACTCGCGCAAGCGCACAGGGACAATAAGAGACTTACAAGGACAGGCGCGAGTCCTCCCAAGTCTCTTCTTGTCCCTGTGTGCTAGCGCGAGTCAGTGAAGAATCACAAAGTTTTATTATCTGTGACGTCATCTGACGACTGCATCACGTAATGATGATTTATTGCACCAGTCGTGTTGACGCCGCCGACGTGAGACACCACTACACGCCGCCGAAGGTTACTGGTCGCGTTTGATGGGGCATCTAAGGCTTTTAGCTTAATACAATGTTCGGCTGTCGTTCCATGAAATTTCAGCTGCCGCTCGTGTTGGGGGAGGTGGCATACCGTAATAAAGCAAGATAATAATCTCCTAATACATCTTCCAACTACACTACAATATCTAGCCTTCATTTACGACCCAAAGATTTCATAGAATATAAGAAGCGGCGGCTCAAGAAGGATGCAGTAGCGTCGGTCTTTGGAAACTGCCTTTCACGTTTGCATCCCGAGGTAACAGCTGAACCAAGCATGGCAAGTACCACTAATGGTGACCGTGCTACGTTAGGATGGTCAACCAATGAATACACCAGTAGCAACGCTGCCTCGCTATCGCCGCCCTGTGCAACGCTGACATTGGGTCCTGAAGCTGAAAAATGGGAGCCCATGGACACCACATGCGCTACCGGCGAAACAATTCACAATCCTGATGTACGGTGCCGGACTGAATGCGTGCACAATGCTGAGCAGGCTGCCCCATGCGACAAAAGCGTCCAGGTCGACATTCATTCGACCTCTGGTTTTATCACTACCAAAAGGAGAAGAGCAAAGAAACAGAGGTGAGGACCTAGATGCTACAACACTCCGTCGACAAATGCAATGACAAGCTCATGGAACTGACAACAGGCATTTTTCAAACCTATCACATTGACTCACATCGAGCGTCGGCACTGTGACCTTAGACTTCAACAAGAGTGCCTGTTCACACACATGGGCCAGTGCTGCAGGAAGCGCGCCGCATAGGCAGCTGTTTTAGATGTGAAGCATCTTATGGCGAAGCTTAATCCGGTGGTGGTATGCCGGTGTGACCACCCTTACTGCGCATGCGCAAACCCTTTCAAAAAAAATAACAATAAAAAAACCTCCTCTCCCCCCCTCTCTCCTCTAGGCATCCCTCCCCGCGGCAACCACACCCTCACTGCGCATGCGCCTCCCCTCCTCTCTCCCCTCTTGCGCTCCCCCCCCTCTCCCCTCTAGGCATCCCTGCCCGCGGCGTCCACACTCCCCACTGCGCATGCGCGCTCCCCCCTCTCTCTCCTCTCCTACGCGCCCCCTCTCTCCTATAGGCATACCTGCCCGCGGCATCCACACTCCCACTACGCATGCGCGTCCCCCCCTCTCCCCCTCTCCTACGCTCTCACCCCCCCTCTCTCGCCTCGCGACGCCGACGCCGGCAGCGTCTGCTAGCGAGTTTCTCGGTTGAAAAAACCGACTGCTCGCGCTGCACAACCGTTCACTGGCCACCCCGTATATATGGCAATCGATCTTGACCTCCAAGGTGGTGCCGGTGGGAGATTTCTCCTGTGCGTTGTTGAACAATAAAAATTCGCAGCGTGCGTGTTAACTAAAAGCGGAGTGCGGGTCTCTGTGTCCAGTCGGAGTATTCTGTCTCTCATTGCCCATTAGCAGCGATTGGCATGTTCCAGTAGGAAACATTGCTCCATCACTGCCTGCTTTGCGCCTCCCCAGTTTTCTCTCCTGCGCAACGCTGCGATGAGCGCCAGCGTCAACGCCGCCGCCAGTGTAAGCGTTAGCGCCCGCTGCTTCACATGTACACATGGTTCCCTTTAGCGGGAGATGGTGTAATTTTTCGTTTGTTCTTCTTACCACCACTATTTATTAGATGCGAAGCATCTTATAGCGGAGTTCAATCCGGTGGTGGTAGTGGTGTGCGGCGTGACCACCATTACTGCGCCTGCGCAAACCCTCTCCACACGCCTCCTCTCCTACGCTCTCCCCCTCTCTCTCCTCTACGCATCCCTCCCGCGGCTTTTACACCCCCCATTTGCGCATGCGCATCCCCTCCCCCCTCTCTCTCCTCTCCTATACTCCACCCCTCTCTCGCCTCGAAAGCCCATGCATGCAGCGTCTGCTTGCGAGTTTCTTGATTGAAAAAAGCGACTGCTCGCGCTGCACAACCGTTCACTGTCCACCCCGTATATATAGACACTGGATCTTGACCTGCAAGGTAGTGCCGGTGTGAGATTTCTGCTGTGCGTTGTTGCACAATAAAAATTCGCAGCGTGCGCATTATAAAAGCGGACTGCGGGTCTCTGTGTCCAATCGGAGTCTTCTGTCTCTCATTCGGAGTCTTCTCTCTCACACCGGTCCATCACTGCGTGCTTTGCGCCTCCCCTGGTTTCTCTCCTGCGCAACGCCGCGATGAGCGCCAGCGTCAACGCCGCCGCTAGTGTAAGCGTTAGCGCCCGCTGCTTCCTATCTACACATGGTTCCCTTTAGCGGGAGATAGTTCAATTTTTTGCTTTAAGCTCTGAAATGGTGCAATCACCTTGCATAGTTCCTAATTTTCTGGCATCAACTGTTGCTTTCCCTCGGTGGCAACAAATCTAATTCTCAAACTCTTTACGAAAAGGGAACTGGGGTTCACGTATATCCCTGGAAGCAGTCTTGTAACATTTCGAGCCATTTACGCGTGAACTGCAGGCTTGTGTATTATGTACTACACCAGTGGACGGTAGTATGCATTAGGCAACCTTAAGCGCCCAAGATCTGAGTATTAGCTCCTGACACATGCTGCTTTCAGAAATCGATTTCCACACAGTCGAAAACCGACACTCAGTCGAGCAAACCTAATGGTGATTGAACAATTTTGCGTCAATAACTGGAATGTGCTCTGTTGTATCGCCCTAGCAGAGGATGCGCGAGCGCCTCGATGAAATAGCCGTCAAACAGCCACGAGAAGCACATGCCTTTGAAATTGGCTGGTCGCTCAGAGCTACAAATGCTCCATGATTCAGCTCTTGCAAGTTTTCACTATACCATAAGCAGGGCGAATAAAGCCGTAAACTGAACCATATTTGACATCAGATCATGTATTGTTTATCTTCCCGCCCTACCAAAATCCCATCCAGGGATTGTAGTATTTATAAATCGATGAATAAAAATTGAAGGACACTTTGTACATTCTAAAGTGTGTTCGGCGAAAGCGTGTGGCCATTCCACTGACTATTGTATGTCTTTTTTTTCTTTTACACTCTCAGTGCGATAACACACAAAGCAAATGTGTGCGTGTTTTCTTTTTTTAATTTTTTACCGCGAGTCGCAGCGAGACGCGAGAATAATCTTCCTCCGTTCGCATGCGTTAGTATTTTCTCGCGCTTTGTGCATCGTGCAAACGCCATAGCGTTCCAGCGCTTAAATTGACGGGCCCTTTGTAAATTAGAAGGTGTATTCCGTGAACGCCTGTGTCCATTGAGACGGCGTCGGTCAGAATGATTGCAAACGCTTGGCACAGCGAAGCTACGCAAGCAAAGAGCGAGCGCTGTGGAATCCGACGCGACCGGCGTCCGTTTGCGCATCCCAGCGGCCACCTGGCTCCGTGCCAGAGCTCGGATGGACGGGACGGACGGACATGGACGGAGGGACGGATGGACGGACGGACGGACGGACGGACGGACAGACAGACACACAGACAGATAGATAGACAGACAGACAGACGGACGGACGGACGGACAGACGGACGGACAGACGGACACCGGACCGACAGACGGACGGACACTGGACGGACGGATGGACGGACGGACATCGGATTGACAGACGGACGGACAGAAACCGGACGAACGGACGGACAGACGGACGGACAGACACGGGACGGACGGACGAACGGACGGACAGACGGACGGACACAAGACGGACGGACGGACGGACAGACGGACACCGGACGGACACCGGACGGACGGACGAACGGACGCACAGACGGACGGACACAAGACGGACGGACGGACTGAGAGACGGACGGACGGACGGACGGACAGACGAACGGATGGACGGACACCGGACGGACGGACGGACACCGGACGGACGTGAGCATGAGGCATTAAAGGCTTTCGCCTTAATGCCGCTTTCAATGCAGCAGCTGCTTTCGTTTCACTGTGTTCCGAGATAAAAGTTTTCTTGTTAACGTTGGCAACGCGTAAGTATCGGGAGGTGCGGTTCAGTTTCAACTTTTTTAGATGCGAAGCATCTTATGCTCGGGGATATGTCCGTCCCTCCCGCGTCCCGCGTCCGTCCCGCGTCCGGCCACATTCAGGAAGTAGGGAAGCACCCATTATGCGAACCAGAACACTGTAGTACAATATAAGGCCGTAAACCACCACTACATTCACCAGAGTCATGGCCGAGAGCACAGAGAGGCTGCTTAGCAATGGCTAGGCAGGTGGTGTGTGTCGCCCAGGTTGACTCCATTCCTTGATCTTGCTTGCATGTGTTTGGGGGGCTTAGTCCGTCGCTCCTTCCCGCGTCCCACACCACCCCAGCTCATGCGCGTCCCCTCCCCCTCTCTCTCTACTCTCCTACGCTCACCCCCCTTTCTCTCCTCTAGGAATACTCTACGGAGCGGCGCCCGTCTCCTACACCCCCGCAGCGCGTCACCTCCCCCTCTCTCTCTCCTATAGGAATCCTCTAGTCTACGGAGCGGCCCCCGCGTCCCAGAGTGCATGCGCCCCCCTCTCTCCTACGCTCACCCCCTTTCTCTGCTGTAGGAATCCTCTACTCCACGGAGCGGCGTCCGACATCCCCACAGTGCGTCCTCTCTCCTACGCTCACCCCCTTTCTCTACTCTAGGAACCCTCTACTCTACGGAGCGGCTCCCGCGTCCCACAGCGCATGTGCGTCCCCTCTCTCTCCTCTCCTACGGTTGCCCCCCGTTCTGTCCTCTTGGAATCCCCTACGGAGCGGCGCGCGACAGGTGGTGCGACAGCTGCATACTCCGCTGGGGGCACCACGGTAGTTCCGCGGTATAAAAATGACGGAGCGCGCCGCGATGTGGGTGCTTACTCACTCGAAAGTAATACTTTTTGCGTTGACGTTCCTGTGGACGCAAATCGCCGCGCAGAACAAAGAAAAAAACTACATTTGGCTTTGGCTGTAGATGGCTTTGGCTTACATTGTTTTCTTGAAAAAAAAAGGTCTCTAAAATTAAGCACTACATGCATGTTATTTAACAAAATAATAAAAAAGATATAAGAAGGTTTATTTATCTTGAAGAATAATTTATACTGTTCAATCCAAGTAATCTTGTGACGAATTTTCGCGTTTTTTTTTGTTCTAGCAGACGACAGGCTTCTGCCAGCGCGGACGCAGTAGTACGGCTTGACGTTTCTCTCTGTAAAGCTCTCCATTAGTTGTATGCACCTTCTCAAAGAATCACAGGACGAGTACAAAGTAGTAACGCTTTTACACGAGACAGGCATTTTGTTGCATCGAAGAAAAAGGAAGCAACCTTTCGTGATCAGCTGGTTTGGCCGCTGCGTAACGACACTGTCCAGTATGTGCGATGGAATTGTTAGTTCACTTAGGCAATTGGTCGATGTCCCATGCTGAATTAGCGATCGAGTGAGATAGCGACTAGTGCGTCTTAAATTAGAATGGAACACAAACGGCGCACGTAGCACTCTGATTTCGCGCGACCGACTAAATCACAAAGGAGCCTTGAGGAACAAGCTTCAGCTGCTCAAGCTGGTGCCTGAGCTACACTGGATTTATTTTCAACTGCAACAGCTCCACCAAAATCGAGTAGTTGCAGTGATGACTAGAGACCGGATTTTAGGCAAATGCCTATTTTGTTCCTTGCGTTCCTATCGTGCCACTTTGATTTATGAGCACGAATTAGGGGTTAGGGAGGGCTTTTATAGTGTTTTTATAGTGCCTATAAATGCCTATTTTTGGGGTTTGTGCCTAAATGTCTATGAGTGCCTATAAATGCCTATTTTAAAAAACGGTACCCATATGAGCACTATTTAAACTCATATTTTGCTTTCGAGTACAGTTTGAGACCGTAATTCATGTTACCGGGCAAAATTGACGTTTCAGAACTCTATGGGGTGCCACAACCTAGTTCCCTAGTTCAACAAACTTCCGGTAAGCAACCACTAGCAACAGTGAAATGGGACGCGCCGGCCAGTTTACCACACCGCACTGTCATGGCGCGAGCGGTTGGAGCAGGGGGAGTAGGAGGAGAGGAAAAGGTGCTATTTCTACAACCTTAAATGGGAGCACGTCCCAGCGTATACAGTGCAATGGGGAGAGCAAAATAAAGGTGGCAAGATGCGAAGAGAACAGATGAGAGTGGCGCCCTTGGCCGAGGACGTGGAGGCCGCCTTTTAAAGCCGGTTTTCCAGTCCAGTTTTAGGGAATTAAAGCACCTCCTTGAAGACCTTGGTGTGGTTGGGGGCAGAAAACAGGAGGTGCCTCTGTGCAGCAGCAGGAAGATGGAGAACGAATGCGAAACCATGCATGGAGTGCCGTCAGCGGAATGTAGAGTACAGGTAAAAAAAATCAGATGTGCCCTTGGCTTTTGTTTCGTTTGTAATTTACTTCTTATATGGCGCTTCACCAGGTCACATAAGAAGTTTTAGTTAGACACTGGAATTTGTTGCGTGCCCAATGGAGAGCTTTGTACCGCAAAAACTTTTTAATTGGTTCATTACGAGCAGCGAAAGCACGATGCCGGTAGATGAGCTTGAAACCTTTGCCACTCGCAAGCCCAATTTCTTCCCTGCCCTCTTCGGTATCGGAGGAACTTGGAGCCGGAAGATTACACGACGCAGACGCATCAACACGTCATGCGCACGCAAGGTTGCACTGTGTGCGCATGACATGCCCAAGCTAGGTCGTGCACACAAGCGGTGTTGTATCGTTTCGGCGTACTGCCTGTTTCGGTGGGATGGATCCCTGTTTGCGCTTGGAGAGGCTGGCATGGATGATGTATCCTTACCACGACACAGCGCGTCGCATCGCTGGAACTGCTGTAATAGACAATGTATCAAAAACACGCCAAGCGTTGTCAGGGGCTGGCGCCGGCACAACGCGGCAACGTCGAGTACACGGACGCAAATGAAATGGAAGGCAGCTTAGTCTCGCATCGCGCTCGATTCGAAGTAAAAAAATAAATAAAAACGCACACAGATTCCGTTTGTATTTCTACAAGTTTCTTTCTTCTATTCAAGCAATATATTGCACAAATTACACATGTCGGCTCGAATCATTCTCGCAGAGTCACGTACTACTCTGACGTACGTAGGACCATTCCTTGTTGTATGTAACCTCCACCATATTGGTGCGCATGCCCGTGAGATCAAGGGCAAGCGGCGTTTAGTCTGACATTCCACCTCTTTCCGGGGCGCGTAGCGTTGCAAATCTTGGCAGACGTGATCGTTAGCGCCCAATGCATGCATTGCACTTGCCAGCTCGAAATGCTCAAACCTGGTAAGCTAGGGGGCCCTTTAAGGTGTTCACAGACGGAGGATAATTTGATTCGGTGCGATTACCCTTGGTCAATACAAGGCTAAGAGACCCTTCTTGCCTTTTAGCGGTCTGGCTATTGGCTCCTGGGCTGCTCTTCGCAGCCATGCCGGAAAGAAAGAGACCCAGGAGCGTGTTTATTCGACGGTGGACACTTAACTCACCAATGCTGGACAATAAAAGAAGAGACCGTGTTCTGGAAACCGTGCGGGAAAACGGACAGTAGCATGGCTAGTTAAACCACTGACGCCTTTGTGCCATCATAAACTATAACATTTGTTTGCTTTCGTCACGTAGACACAGATCGCACACGTCTTTCTTCGAAAATTTGAATTTTTCTAAATATTTATTGTGCCTATGTTTACGATTTTGGGGGCCTAAAACTGTGTTTTGCCTGCCTGTTTTTGGCGCCTAAAACGTGATTTTTCAGTGCCTAAAAATCCGCCCTCTAGTGATGACATATACAGCTTCATGGTTTCACGACAACCGACTGTGAAAAAAGACGAGAAAAGCGGGCGTCGCCAGACGAGATACGATCGCCAAATGTGTGCTCACAATAATGAGAGAGAGAGAGTGGTTGGGGAAGAGAAGAAGCAATAATGAATCATGTCGTGCTCGAAAACAGCAACTGTGTTGAATAAAGTTTTAGGCTGCATATTGCCAAATGGTTTGTGGCATAGTTGTGAAGCAGTGACCTCGCCTGTCATTGGTTCGAGAATCCACTCAATATCCCCCCCCCCCTTTTTTTTTGTTGAACTAGTTATTACACTGCTGTCACTAAGTTTTATCGGGCTACACACACTCGATCGCACACGCAAAAAAGGAAAGGAAACGCATTGTGGTACTCAGCTTGAAAATAGTTTACTTTTTTTTTGTGCCAC
Organism: Rhipicephalus appendiculatus; assembly: GCA_030522465.1. Classification (NCBI taxonomy): domain Eukaryota; kingdom Metazoa; phylum Arthropoda; class Arachnida; order Ixodida; family Ixodidae; genus Rhipicephalus; species Rhipicephalus appendiculatus. Next base: position 45,075 of record JALIZH010032860.1, on the reverse strand, counting down.
AATTTTTCAGTTTAAGATATTACAAAAAAATAATAAGAACTGCAGCAAGTGATCGAACTAAACCAGAAAACAGGGTGCACAATGTGAAGAGACATATATTGGCTAATCGACACTATCTGGAAAATGACTGCAGCTAAATATCCGCACGATTGAGCTCGACAAAGCAAATTAAGGTTGTTAAATTGATAATTTAAATCAGGTCTGGGGACTATAGGGATGTGACATAATAAAGACATCAGTTTAGAGGAGAGCTGTGTCCTATGTAATGCAAAGCGTGTCAAATGCAAGCAAAGAAGTCAGAAAATGAAGTTTAAGGAGATTAAGAAATTTCGGCTACATAAAACGCGGCTGTTTGACCAAGGATGGGAATTTTGAATTTTGTTAAGACGTATTCATACCGCACTTGTACACGTTACAGAAAGTAAGTAGCCGATTACAATTACTTCCTTCAAATTGCAGTGGTCAATTACAGTTCCAGAAAACTGAGCAATTACAGAAATGTATTCATTACTTTTGCATTACTTGCATTAAAATTTCATTGCCATAACACAATAGCACAAGTTTGCTATTACTACAATGAACCACTGTGGTTAATTGTATGGAAGAGAAGAAGGCTGAGGGCTTGCGTAAAGGCTCGAGGCCTATTGTCGCTTCTGCGATATAGTGTTGCACGTTTATCAATATTGTAGCTGGTTCTTCCATGCTTCCTCAATCAGAGGTCAGCTGATTCACTAAACTCTTAACTCTCTCAATCCATGCATCAAATTGTGCATGTAAACAGTCTTACTCTGTAACACTCTTTGTGTTACACATGTGTCTCCCTGTAGCCAATGATCTACATTCTAAAGTCATTTGTTGCTTCTCCAAACTCCTCATTTAGAAAGGGGCCCTTTTTGTCATACATCATGCAAATGTGTACATCTCAAGCATCATGCAAGAGCACTATCAAGTGCAATTTTTCAAAAGAACGTAGCTCTGTGAGAGTTTGTCAATCTGTGATGAATGCTGTTAGGTATTTCTTTACGCATCACTTGTTCTTTCATTCACTATTTCCTTATTCTTTTTCTGCCCACTTTCTTCTCCAGCCACGTGGAGCAACAAATCAGTGCTATTGATCTGGTTGGTCCCTCGATATTTCTTTTGTCTATTTTTTTTTCTCCCTCTGTCTCTTGCTGCGTACCTATGTAGTTTCAGAAGTATATTAACATGCGCAAAGAGTCATGAACTTGAGAAAAGTAGAGCTCAGTGGTAAATTTCGTTCACACTTCTATGTTTCAAAGTTGGCTACTTGATGTCATTTGCGCATCAAGAGTGACAAGTCAAATCGTGGCATTCACATTAGTGCTATTGGTGTAAGGCACCAAATTTCTACAAGTGTGGGATCTTCAAGAGCGAACGTCCAAATGATGACACAAGCACAAGTATGTTTGTCAACGTGGCTTTTTGGGCTAGTTACCCACGCAAATGAGGAACAAACAGGACAATCAGTTGAAAGTTAGCACTTGTCCTGTAGTCCCTTCCTCATCTCAGGTACAGTAATTTATGACCCATGTACATGTTGTCTACCTTATGGTGTGACTTGTGAAATGCATTTAATGTGGTCCTTGAGGAAGCACATTAGTGTAGCAGAGCAAGTGACATTAATATGCCTCTGATCATGCGATACATACTACAGTGGCAATACTGCCTAATACTGCCGAAGGGAGAGTGCCTGTTTTAAGTGCATCTTTCCAAGTGCATCTTTCCAGTTTGCAAAGCTTACAGGACTCTTTCTCCTATTATTGATGTGATTGGTGGTTTAATAGTAACAATAACAGAATAGCTCAAAACCACATAGCTATGATTAAACAAAAAGAATATTTATGATCTTGTTACGGCAGAGGGAACTGCTCCTCATTGCCAGTGTTAAAAACGTGTGGCTACATATGTTTAACTGTTAATTTTATGCTGTGTACTGAACGGCAGCTAAAAAACTTTGCTCCCCCTACTCCAGGACACGTAAATTACAGCCTACCTCATAAAGCTTCTGGTTAGCCAATCCTTGAAGGAAGAAAATTGTTTTTGTTGCTACAAAAGGTACATACTTTTGTTGCACCAAATAATCCACACTCTTAGTTTGTGTAATAGAGATCTCTTGCCTATAACAAATGGGAACACCTCCCACGGTTACCATGCAACACAAGTAAAATCCCTCGTAACCTTACAGACCACTCCAAGCACATCCACAGAGTTCTTGCTTCATTTATTTGCAGTTAAGATGAGTTAAGATGACCTACCTCAAAATACAAACACCTGTGTCACTGTTTCTTCGGCTTTTATGGGCTCGTGGCTATTGCCTTTTTGTTTACATGCAAATAACAGCATCGCTGTCTTGCAGTGCTACTTCAAAGCCGTTTATACAGATGATTGTAGTAGTATTATTTGCAGGGAACTTCAATCCTAACTTCTTTTCTATGTGTTCCAAGAAACATAACTAAATTTAGCCCAAGTGGGTTTGCCTCCTTGAGAATGCATACTGTGGGAGATGACAAAACGAATCGGTTAATGCGTGAGCATTCCTTGGCTACTTCCCAAGCATATTCTTCTGTCTGTGAGGTTGTGCCTTTCCCATAGGAATAGGGCTTGATATTAAATACATGGGAAATACTTGGTGGTATACAGTAAGCAACAACTCGAACCAATTACTTACTAAATGTGCTAGGGCATTAACCCCCCATCCTTCTGAGCACATGCCCGGTACAGAACCCTCGACCTACAATGTTTATAGAACTCAAACCCTGATCTTCCCACGTGTGTAAATACAGAACCCTCGATGAACTTTCAAACTAAATATATTGCAACTCAAACTCCAATCTCTTCAGGAGCATATTAAACCCTGACCTTCTAAGTGAAACCTGTGGCTTATGGTAAATATGTTAGACTTGAACACAAAACCTTCACAAGCATTTAGGGTGTCGAAACCTTGACCGGCAAGATATCGAGGAACTTCATCCCGAAACCTTGCAAGTGTGCAGTATACAGAATCCTCGAAATCCGAAGTATATAAGCACTTGAAGACCAAACCTTCAAAGCATGTAACTTATCGATCCCCTCGAGCTCTCAATCCTTGACCTCTGAAGTATAAAGGAACCTGAACACTGAACCTTCCAGTGTGTAGCGTATCATCCACCTGACCTCTGCACTATAGGAAGACTCGAGCCTCCGAACTTTACAAACATGTCTGTGTATTGAATCTTCAATTGTATCAGCGTGTAGGCAATGATACCCTCATCTTTTAAAGCACTCAGGCACTCTAACACCCAACTTTCCAGAGTATATAGTACCAAACGCTCGACCTCAGAACCTTTCAAGCCCCCAGGTCAAGGGTATCGAACCTGCCTCTGAAGTAAAGCCCATAACACATTACACCAAATGTGTAAGAACTCGAACTGTCCACCTTCCGATTATGTAGTCTATCGAACCCTTGACAGTTGTGTATACAGGCACTGTACCACCGAACATTTTAGGTGTGTAGTGTAGGTTATCAAAATTGTTGACCCGAAGTACAAGGAACATTTATGAACCCCAAAACTTCCAAATGCAGAGGCTGGGAAACCCTATCTGACATGTGCTTCATACATTCAAATTTCATGACAATCAGCAATATTTTCGCACAGATTGGGCATGGGACAAGATCAATCACACTAGATACTATCATATCGTGCATCACAGTTGTAACGAAACCATTTTTTCTGTGAATTGACCATTACACAGCTCCAATTAAGGCTTTGTAATTTAAGTTGTGTCTTGGCTTTGTACTGTTCTTGCCGCGCATTAACTGCAATTTCACTGCAGGTATTTATTTTCTTTACTGGTGTTTTTATTTCATTCATAGTAGTCCGCCTGACACAGCTTTACGTAAGCATAGGTCAGCGAACTCACTTATGAGTCGACTGACTAGGTTTCTTTCAGGCTCAGATCGAGCCATGAGTCTGACTCTGAGTGAGTCTGTGCGAGTAATCTTGCGGCTGAAGAAAATTTTCGTGAGTGTGAGTCCGAGTGAGTTCGGCTCAGGAAAATTTTGGTGAGTCTGAGTCCGAGTGAGTCCAAAGAGCAAGATATATTTCTTGAGTGAGTCTGAGTGAGTTCCATTTTTTTTTTGCAGACCTACGGTGCACTCTACTCGTCTTCTGCCTTACTGGCAGCCTTATCTGGATTCACGTTTATACTCACGTCTACTCACACGTGTTCCAAAGCAGTGTCGTTCGTACACCATTTCAATATTTATTGTTCAGAGCCTGGAATTACGCAGGCGGTGCCTTGACCCCCCACCCCTACCCCAACTCTACCAGGGAAGTTCCTAATCTTATGTTGTCATGTCTTTCAAGAAAACTGACCTTTTGGTTTGCGAGCACTCATAACTCGTATTCGAAGGTACTGAGTCAAAAGGTGCCAAGAAGAGCACCAATTATGCGAGTAATTGGTGTTAAAGAGCGTTGACACTATGGCTGAAGAAGCTAATTCTAGGTTAACGGACTCATGAGTCGACTCACTCCGGACTCACTCAGACTCAGGTCAAGCTGTGAGTCTGAGTGTGAATGAGTCCGGGCAGAGGTCTAAGCAGAAATTTTTTTTCTGAGGCGCGCACCTCCTTGATTTAGAGTGGGGGCTGGGCAGGCAGATGTGGTCGGGCGCCATTTCGTGTTCTAAATACCATAGTGAAAAACAATTTCAGTGGGGGGGGGGGGGGGGGGGAGGGGCAAGGGCTCGGTGTGCCACCTCCTGGCTATGCCACTGAGTCCGGTTGAGTAAGGTTTTGGTGAGTTTGAGTCCGAGTGAGTTCGGTTGAAGAGAATTTCCGTGAATGTGAGTCCGAGTGTGTCCTCCTCACAAATATTTTGGTGAGTCTGAGTCCGAGTGATCCCTAAGCGCAAAATATATTTCATGAGTGAGTCTGAGTGAGCTCCGTAAGTTTTGCCGGCCTATGCACGTAAGTATACCGAGCCACACCAGCATAGGCACAAATGTTTTTCGGGGGACAGGGTAGGGTTAATACCCTTTATGCATGCATGTACGTTCGTGCGTGCGTTTGTATGTGCGCGTGTACATACATACATGCGAAAGTGAAAATTTTCGGTGGCAGGAGGGGTGGGGGGTTGAACCATCCATACCCCACCCCGGGCTACGCCAGTGTTGAGCTATATATTCTTGCACTTTGTTGTATTTGGCGACAACTAGGAATTGGAAAAATAACTGCTGGTTGCATGCATTCCACACAATATCTAGCCTACGCACGTTTGACATACCGATTGCGGGACAGTATAGGTCAGTTTGTGAATAAATAATTCCAAAAAACAAATAACGCTATACGCACGCTGTATATGCTATGCAGTGCATGATACGTCGGTACTGTGGAAACTGAAAGCCGCATTACTACGGCGTCGCATTCCCGCAAAAAAAATTATTCCAGAGATGCAATGCTTAACCCTGAACGCCAGCAAAGAATTGAATCTATAAATTTAACGGCATCGTCTACATGACAAAAGCTGCTCGTAGCATGATAGCGCGTAGCTATCACACGCCGCGGGCACTCGGCGATGCCGTAGGAACACCGATAAAGTATCATCACGCATGTGTAGCCTATCGTATACTGCTGAATGTATAAGTATGCGTGCACAAACCATTTAGATAAGAGCGTGCACGCTTGATGCGTGTGCGCTTTTAACACACCTTTGACTCGACTGTTCGATCCCGGCCGCGGCAGTTGCATTTCGCCTGCATACTGTGCGATTGCACGTTAAAGAACACCAGACGATCGAAAGTTCTGGAGCCCTCCACTACGGCGTCCCTCATAATCATATCGTGGTTTTGGGACGTTAAACCGGAGAGATTATCGTTATTATTTTGCTCGACAGAAATTTAGCAGTACACGTACGCTACTAGCCGCGTCGAGAGCTGCATTCATGTGATCTCCCCGCCGCCGTTTCCGCAATGCAATTATTACACGCAGAGTCAATTATTAGAGGACAGCCTGTGATGTGCTCCACTATTTGGTATAAATAATATAGCTTGAAGGTCCTGTTCTGGTTACAATCAGCTGTTTCCCTGCAGCGGCCGCCTCACTTCGATGTGTCTTTGAGCAACGCGCTGTGCTGAGCCGCTAAGCTATGCCAAAGAGCTGCACAGATGGCTAACCTCTGTAGGTCCCTTCAGCGAGCTTCATAGTGGTATCATCGTTGTAGCCCGTAAATCCTCACAATATTTAGCGCCGCCGGTTGCAGCGGCACGCTCAGTCGGCAAGCGAAGTCACTATGCAGAGCAGTGCGATCGAGATTGTTCGCACGACAGGCTTTTCCTCTGAAGCGACGTTTTTCGAAGCGCGGCGGGCTTCGTGAACTTCAAGACGAAATAACCTCGATGACGACGTACAAAATATAAGTATGTATATATCTTTATATGTGGCGGTGTTTGCATGATGCAAAAGAATTAAGAGCGCAGAGGCGATTGCCACACGGAGTTTTCCTTATCACGCGGTGGATGACCTAATAATTTCAGTCACACATATGTTTGCGCGGATCACAATGGGAGCAAAATCATACTAAAGATGTAAGCGTGAGAGATATATAAATCATAGTAATGTTAAATGTATGCTCAAACAGGCGCGATATCCAGATGCCCGCAGGGGCCAACTTTGTGGCTGCCGGTTGACCTGGCGGTCTTGAAGGCAACTCACCAACAGGCCATGCTTCCCGCAAGACACAAACTGTTCCCGCAAACGGTTCCCCGTAGCAACATTCGAACATCATGCAAAGACCTGCTCGTCACTGAACGTTGCCAGTACAAACTGCAGAACGTGGGTCCATAGACGTGCTGGTATTGGAAGGTTACCAGCAGGAATTGTCGAACTTCATGCAAAGACCTGCGGGTACCGGGACATTGCCGGTAAGAATTCTTTAACTCCAGCAAGATGTCCTGCAGGTCCAGCAGACTGCTACTAAAAATTCTTTAACCCCAACAAGATATCATGCAAGTCCAGCAGACCCTCCCCCCCGCCCCCCCCTGCTGGGATTTTTGATCGGGCATCCATGTTCATTACAATGTCTTGCCAGATGCGACTAAGGATTGCCTGCTATTGAGCACTTATGTTCCAGTAATCTAATATTTAAACATCGGCCCGTCTGGCCATGGACACACCGGGCCATTTTAGCGTAGTCTATGTTTTGGCTCAAAAGGTCAATAATTATAATTATAAAGACGTTTATTGGAAGCCCCTCGGCGATGATGTGCAATGGCGACAGTGAAGATGCGGCACGGACACGCAGCACAAGCGCGGTTCTTTCAGAGTGGAGCCTTACTGGACGACCAACTAGATGGCGCTGAAGAGGACGACTAATTTCAGAGTTCCAAGATTTCCCTCCAATTAAACCTGACACGGAAGGGGGACCCCGCCGGCGACCTTAAATCATGTCGCGATGATCATGTCATGGCAGCAGAAGTCTGTAGAATAATTGCATACTATTTATTGTATCTCTGTGTCTTGAAACTCTATACTTTTTGTTTCTAATAACTGTGATTTACAGTTGTATTTCCAGTTTACTGTCAACAAGGTGTCCTGTTACTGTTTATACATGGCTATATTTAACATATGTGCTGCACCTCTAACTTTAAATCTATTGAAAATTGTGTAGACTGAACTGACAAACAGCAGCACAAGTTAACAGCCGAAATATCTAAAAAGAATGGGGGGACCCTTAATCTTCGTATTTAAGAGTTGAAAGCGACAACGACATCCTGTCCCGAGTGCCTACTTCAACCACTTAGTGCATACTTGCTTTGCACCCACTACGTGGTGTTAAGGGAATACGCGCAGTAAGGTGGCGCCGTTTGTAATGGGTGGCCGGCTTTAAACTACGAAATCGTTATGATAGTCGCATATCCTGACGCCCGATGGCAATGTACACTTGTACCACGCAATATTCCTGGGATATAACACGTTATATTGCGACGCCTATGTAAAAGACGCTTGCCTTTGCGAAGCATGAAAGTTATTTTCACTGCATTTCCAAGCAGAGGAAGTTATTTTCACTGTATTTCTAAGCAGAGGCGTGGCTGTGTGGTAGAACATGATTAAAAAACGGCGCAAAGAACACGACACACAAACGAAGAGTACACGAAGACAGGCGCCTGACTCTCAACTAATCTTTATTCACATCGACTCACACTTAAATACATACACGTGGTCGCGCAAACAATGCAAAAGTAACAACAGACAGGGGTTAATACACTTATCTACTCAAATACGAAATTTCTTTTTGCTGCAGGGCGATGGATGGAACACTGATACATGAGTTGTTGTTATGAATGTGCCAAGCCTCTATTATCTCGCGAGTTGTCTGTTTGTTATTCCTGGGGATGATGTTGGTTTTTTTCAAATTGAGGAGCGCACCCGCACTCTTTGCAATGCGCGCCTATATGTGATAGGCCATCAGTGCGATAGTTGGCATCATGTTCCCTTAATCTAAATTGAGGAGCGCACCCGCAAAGAGTGCGGGTGCACTCTCCAATTTGAAAAAAAACCAACATCATCGCCTGGAATAAAAAACAGACAACTCGCGAGATAATAGAGGCTTTGCACATTCATAACAACAACTGATGTATCAGTGTTCCATCCATCGCCCTGCAGCAATAAGAAATTTCGTATTTGAGTAGATAAGCGTATTAACTCCTGTCTGTTGTTACTTTTGCACCCACCTGTATGAATTTAAGTGTGACTCGATGTGAATAAAGATTATTTGAGAGTCCGGCGCCTGTCTTCGTGTACTCTTCGTCTGTGTCTCGCGTTCTTTCCGCCGTTTTTAATCATGAACACAACCAACTCGCCCAACTGTCAGTGTTACTGTGTGGTAGAACTCCTGCTTGTCACGCAGACGGCCCGGGTTCGATCCTCACTCGGACCCGGAAATTTTTATTATTTATTTTATTTGCATCTTTCTCGATTTTTCGGTCACGGACAAGATGGAAGGAGGGCACACGTTGAAGGCCTTCAGAAAGATCTATTTTCAGTATTTGTTGTCACCTCCTCCATAGTAGATTCAGAGAGCCCGCGTCCAGAGAGCCCGCGATCCGGCGGTGTGGCTCGGCCTACGCGTCGCAACGTTGGAATGGCCCGCTCCTCTACCGCCTTGAGCGGTAACGATCCTCAGTTCCTAAATAAAGTTATCTGTCTGTCTGTATGTCTGTCTGTTTTTGTCTGAGTTTCATATCATGGAAATCCACGCGTAGAGTGGATTCCCATGCCGGGGTCACCAAAACTACAGTGATCATGACATCCTAAAAATGTACATGATCAGACGGCGAGAAGAACGAGTTCGTCAGTGGGAGCTGAACCCACGACCTCTCAGTCCGCGACAACAGAGGCCGGCCATGCTAGCTACTGCTCCATGGTCACACGCTCTGGTGGCTTCAGGGACGCGCCTTTTATATCTCACTCTTTCCTCTCACAGTGCTCTTAGGGAAGGGTGGGGGGTGGGGGGTCAGCGTTTGAGAGCGGTAAAGTGATGTAACGCATCACGACCACGGCCTCTGCGATTAGCTCCTTCAACGTGTCGTAATAATACGCCCGTCCCATTCTGCACGCTTGCAATGTGAGAAGTGCAGATTCGCCACCCGCACCTCACGGTGTAGGTGGTGACCTTAGCCCGATCCTCGTTCTTGCTCATAGCATTAATCAATATCAAAAATAGCTCTGCGAGGCTCGCCTACCTCGCGTGGCTGCAACTCCGCTTACTGTCGCCCCGAAAAAAATCACGGTCGGGCTAGAGGGAAGACACGACGCCCGATACGTTTCCCTCTAGTCCAATCGTCGACGCTGATTGGACGCAGAACACCGATTTGTCAGATTACACTCTCACCGTTAACTACTACAGAGACCACAAATATTTGTTTGACAATTCATTATGGATGTTAGTAGCGGGAATGGAAGTGTACCAAGCGGTGACAACGTTGACGCATCCTCGTTAAACGGTGCCAAACACCAACAGACATTGTGAAAACTCTCTGATATCAATGTGCAGTAAACACACCAATACTTGTGTAAGGATACGATTTACTTTGGTGTGATACCGATTCCTATGACGCAAGGATCGACCATGTTTTAAATGCGAAGCATTTCAACGTCGGGTTCTGCGAAGCAGAACCCGACGTTGTGTTGGCTAGAATTCATGCCACCATACCGACACTCTTAGATTATTCTTATTCTTTTAAGGTTCGGCGAGCAAAATAACCCCTCTGCGTCTCCTGCCTCGCGGTGGCGTCTGACGCAAGGTGTCAGCCTTCTTCTTTGTTTTAAATGCGAAGCATTTCTTAGCGAACTTCGGCGACTTTGAGCGGATCTATCTATCTATCTATCTATCTATCTATCTATCTATCTATCTATCTATCTATCTATCTATCTATCTATCTATCTCTATCTATCTATCTATCTATCTATCTATCTATCTATCTATCTATCTATCTATCTAGCAGCCTACGACTTTGTGCTCTCCTGGCAGTATTATTAATGAGATTTAGACGAAAATTGGTATGGCATAACATGATTACATGCCATGTGCGACATGACTTCCATGCCACGCTCATGGCGCGCTTAAGGCCGTTTTGCTAGTTTGATATCCGCCAAAATTGGTATGCGGGACGTCACTGTATAGCGAACATAAGTGGTAGGTGGTAGCATGAAAATCTTGGCATGCATGTTATCTACAATACCATTTACATGCCACGCTCATGGTGCGCTCGCGTCCAGTTCGCTTGCTTGATATACACCAAAATTGGTGTTGCGCGACGTGACTGCATGGCGAACATAAATGACAGGTCCCAACATTTAAATCATGACATGCATATTGTCACGTGGTCGTGACGTTGACCCAAGCAGCAGTCGGTAATGTTCAAGATGAAACTGTTTATTAGGCCGAACTTGTGGCCAGTAAACGGAAAGTCAGATTACAGCAATAAGCACTGGCACTGATAGCGGCGAACGGAGCGTCGGCCGTCGATCAACTGTACATCGTTGGAGCGCGCCGGCTTTTATAACGCACGCGTCGAACATTCTAGCCTTATCACTAGTCGTCGCGGAAGTGCTGGAATAATCTTGAGTGTTACCGTCTTGCGTGCAATCTCAACAGAACGATCTACTACAAGCGAGAAGCTTCTGGAACAATAAGGCGCGGTCTGCGCCGAGTACTGCTGATAGTCTTTGTGGGCGGAAATCGAATACAGTGAAAGAAACGCGCGTGGCAATGCCCCCCCTCTGAAAAGGCATCGTCCCGATGCTTAGAACAGAACACATGGTAAAAATACATGCAACAATAAATAACGACAATAAATCAAGAAAGTTCAATAAACAATACGCACAAGCAAGAAAGTCCAATGAAAGAAAAAAGAAGTACAGTCCTCAGGTTCACTACCGCGCGTAAAACGGCTTGAGGCGCACGACATGGACGACTTCAGGTCGCGCACGGCGCCGTTGAGAGTTCGAAATGCCGTCGGGGACAACCTCGTAATCGAGTGTGCCGAGACGTCGAAGCACCCTATACGGTCCGAAGTATCGTCGCAGAAGTTTTTCACTGAGTCCACGTCGTCGTCTCGGCGTCCACACCCAAACGCGGTCGCCGGGCTGGTATTCCACGAACCGTCGTCGAAGATTGTAGCGGCGGCTGTCAGTCGTCTGCTGATTTTTGATCCGCAGGCGGGCGAGCTGTCGTGCTTCTTCGGCGCGCTGTAGGTAGGCGGTTACGTCGATGTTTTCCTCGTCGGTCACGTTTGGTAACATGGCGTCGAGCGTCGTTGCCGGGCTCCGTCCGTAGACCAACGTGTATGGCGTCATCTGCGTCGTTTCTTGCACGGCCGTGTTGTATGCGAAGGTCACGTACGGAAGGATGGCGTCCCACGTCTTGTGTTCGACGTCGACGTACATGGCCAGCATGTCGGCGATGGTCTTATTTAGACGCTCGGTCAGGCCGTTGGTCTGTGGGTGGTAGGCGGTGGTCCGGCGGTGACTTGTTTGGCTGTACCTCAGGATCGCCTGAGTTAGGTCCGCAGTAAAGGCCGTACCTCTGTCGGTAATGAGGACCTCTGGGGCGCCATGACGCAGTACGATGTTCTCGACGAAGAACTTTGCTACCTCGGCGGCACTGCCCTTGGGGGAGGGCCCTTGTCTCGGCGTAGCGGGTGAGGTAGTCAGTAGCTACGACGATCCATTTGTTTCCGGAATTCGACGTCGGAAACGGCCCCAGTAAGTCCATGCCGATTTGCTGGAACGGCCGGCGAGGTGGCTCGATGGGCTGCAGAAGTCCGGCTGGCCTAGTCGGTGGTGACTTCCGTCGCTGACAATCTCGGCAAGTCCTCACGTAGTGGGTGACGTCGGCAGTGAGGCGAGGCCAGTAGTACTTTTCTTGTATCCTTGCCAGCGTACGGGAAAATCCAAGGTGTCCAGCCGTCGGGTCGTCATGCAAAGCATGCAGAACTTCTGGACATAATGCCGAAGGTACTACGAGGAGGGAGTCGGCCCGAAGTGGCGAGAAGTTTTTCTTTAGAAGAACGCCGTTGCGCATGAAAAACGACTCCAGTCCTCGTCTGAATACCTTTGGAGCCACAGTGGCCTTGCCCTCGAGGTATTCCATAAGGCCCTTGAGTTCCGGATCGGCGCGCTGTCGCTCGGCGAAGTCGTCGGCACTTATGGTTCCCAGGAAGCCGTCATCATCCTGGTCGTCCAGCGGCGGTGGGTCGACGGGGGCACGAGACAGGCAGTCGGCGTCAGAGTGTTTCTTCCGGACTTGTAAACGACGGTAATGTCGAATTCTTGAAGTCTCAGGCTCCACCGTGCGAGGCGACCAGAAGGGTCTTTCAAGTTAGCTAGCCAACACAAGGCGTGGTGGTCACTCACAACTTTGAAGGGCCTGCCGTAAAGGTAGGGGCGAAACTTTGATGTAGCCCAGATGATGGCAAGGCACTCCTTTTCTGTTGTGGAGTAGTTGGCCTCTGCCTTTGATAGCGACCGGCTAGCGTAACTGATAACTCTTTCCAGTCCGTCCGTCCTCTGCACAAGGACGGCGCCGAGTCCTACGCTGCTCGCGTCGGTGTGTACTTATGTTTCGGCGAATTCGTCGAAATGCGCAAGTAACGGAGACGTTTGCAGGCGTCGTTTTAGTTCCTGAAATGCTTCCTCCTGCGGCGTTCCCCACTTGAATTCCACGTCGTTTTTCGTGAGCTGAGTTAGTGGCTCGGCGATGCGCGAAAATCCCTTGACGAAGCGTCGATAATAGGCGCACAAGCCGAGAAATCGGCGTACGGCTTTCTTGTCGGTGGGCGGCGGGAAGGCAGCGATGGCAGCTGTTTTCCGTGGGTCGGGGCGAACTCCAGACTTGCTGATGACGTGACCCAAGAACAGAAGTTCCTCGTATGCGAAGCGGCACTTTTCTGGCTTCAGGGTGAGTCCGGAGGCCTTGATTGCTTGAAGTACAGCCTGAAGGCGCCGGAGATGTTCGTCGAAGTTTGATGAAAATACAACGACGTCGTCCAAGTACACAAGGCAGGTCTGCCACTTCAAGCCGGCGAGTACAGTGTCCATAACACGTTGGAACGTCGCAGGTGCCGAGCAAAGACCGAAGGGCATGACCTTGAACTCGAAGAGGCCGTCTGGTGTGATAAAGGCAGTCTTCTCGGTCTCTCTCGTCGACCTCTATTTGCCAATAGCCGGTCTTGAGGTCCATCGACGAAAAGTACTGCGCGCTGTGGAGTCGATCCAGGGCGTCGTCTATACGTGGGAGAGGATACACGTCCTTCTTCGTGATCTTGTTCAGGCGGCGATAATCGACGCAGAAACGCAGGGTTCCGTCCTTCTTCTTCACTAACACCACGGGTGACGCCCAAGGACTCTTGGAAGGCTGGATGATGTCGTCGCGTAGCATTTCGTCGACTTGTTGCTTTACGGCATCGCGTTCTCGCGTTGAAACTCGATACGGGCTCTGGCGGAGTGGTCTCGCATTTTCCTCTGTTATGATGCGGTGTTTCGCGATTGGGGTCTGTCGAATTCTTGACGACGACGAGAAGCAGTCCTTGAATTGCAAGAGCAGACTTTTGAGCTGGTCTTGCTTGTGCTTCGGGAGACTCGGGTTGACGTCGAAATCTATTCCGGGGACCTCGATTCGTCGAAGGAGGTTCGGTAGCATCGGATAGGGCGAAAGCATTGCTGGCGTCCACGAACTTCTCGATGTAGGCGACCGTCGTACCAATGTTAAGGTGCCTATATTCGTGGCTGAAGTTTGTCAGCAGTACCTTTGCTTTACCGTCACGCAGCTCGGCAATACCTCTTGCGACGCAAATTTGACGGTTCAGGAGTAGGTGCTGATCGCCCTCGATGACGCCTTCAAGGTTCGCAGGGTTTTCGGTGCCGACGGAAATAATGACGCTGGAGCGCGGCGGAACGGTCACTTGCTCTTCTATCACATTCAATGCATGATTTGCTGGCGTCGCAACGGGCGGCAGCGCTTTGTCTGAGGTTAGTGTTATCGACTCAGACCTTAGGTCGATGACGGCGCCGTGGTCACTTAGGAAGTCCATTCCAAGTATCACATCCCTGGAGCAGTTTTGTAGGATTACAAAGCTCGCAGGATAAGTCCGGTTATTGACGGTGACTCTCGCCGTGCAGACTCCAATCGGCGTTATCGGGTGGCCTCCAGCTGTCCGAATTTCGGGTCCACTCCAAGCGGTCTTTACTTTCTTCAGCTTGGCGGCGAATGGCCCACTGACGACGGAATAGTCGGCACCAGTGTCGACGAGAGCGGTGACGTTATGACCGTCGATGAGAACGTCGAGGTCGCTAGTCCGTCGCCTTGCGTTGCGGTTAGCTCGCGGCGTCGGATCACGGCTGCGTCGATTTGTTGCGCTGCTTCCATCATGTTGAGTCGTCAGGTCTAGCTCGGTCCGCGAGGTTTCGTCGGCAGTGCTCTGTCTGCTTCGCGTCGTGTTCAGCAGGTTTCGTCGCGTCGTCGTCGTCGGCGTCGGCGGAGGATCTTCGGTAGTTCGACGTACAGCAACCGCACCTCCATCGGTTGCTGCCCTTAGTTTTCCG
The DNA here is from genome assembly GCA_030522465.1 of Rhipicephalus appendiculatus. NCBI lineage: Eukaryota > Metazoa > Arthropoda > Arachnida > Ixodida > Ixodidae > Rhipicephalus > Rhipicephalus appendiculatus. Next base: position 29,972 of record JALIZH010032860.1, on the reverse strand, counting down.
GGTAAGGGCTAGGTGACCGGCCCCGGTTAGGGCCAGTGTACTGCCGGCGGTGCGGCGACATGTAGCGGCCGGGCGACGGTGAGCGGGAAGGTCGTCGGGGCGTCCACTGAGCTCCTGCGAGGTAGTCGGCGATGTCTTGCGGTCGTTCACCCCGCTGTGGACGAGGCGCGTCGACGGCGAAACCGCGTAGGCCCATCTGTCGGTACTGGCAGCGGCGGTATGTGTGACCAGCTTCTCCGCAATGGTAGCAGAGTGGGCGGTGGTCGGGGGGCGCGCCAAACGTCGGTCTTCCTCGGCGTGTATCGCTGGCCGGCTGGCTGGCTGTATGACGTCGATGGTGGCGGCGGAAGTGTCTGGCGGCGGAACTGCGGCGGAGTGGCGTCTTGACGTGGGCGCGGCGGAGGAGCGGGGACGGCGGGCCGCAGCAGCGTAGCTGATAGCCTGTGGCTGCGGCTGTACTGGCTGAGCAACGCCAAGTGACTGCTGGATCTCCTCGCGTACTACCTCAGCAATCGACGTCACCTCTGGCTGTGGAAAAGAGAGCTTCCGGAGCTCCTCTCGCACGATGGCGCGGATGGTTTCGCGCAGATCTTCAGAGCCGAGGGCTTGAACAGCTGCGCTGTCTGGAGTCAGGCGACGATTGTACTGTCGGGTGCGCATTTCTAGCGTCTTCTCAATCGCCGTCGCTTCCGAGACGAATTCTTCGACGCTGTTTGCTGGATTCCGCATCAGTCCTGCAAATAGCTCCTGTTTCACTCCTCGCATGAGGAAGCGAACTTTCTTTTCTTCGGGCATGGCTGGATCTGCGTGGCGGAAGAGTTTGGTCATTTCTTCCGTGAATAATGTGACGTTCTCGTTCGGAAACTGGATGCGGGTTTCGAGCGTAGCCTCGGCCCTCTCCTTGCGGACGACGCTCGTGAATGTGGCCAGGAACCTGGTACGAAAAACGTCCCATGTTGTCAGGATGCGCTCTTGGTTTTCAAACCATGTCCTAGCCGCGTCTTCCAAGGCGAAGTACACATGCCGTAGCTTGTCTTCATTGCTCCAGTTGTTAAAAGCGGCGACACGGTCGTATTTTTCAAGCCAGGTCTCCGGGTCCTCGTGTGATGAACCGCGGAATGTTGGCGGCTCCTTCGGCTGCCGGAGCAGGATGGGCGCAGGCTGCACAGGGGCTGTCATCGTCGCTGCGGTTGAGGTCGTAGTCTTGGTTTGCCTGGTGTTTTCCGGCAGGAGTCCGTGCTCTGGCTGCAAGCCTTTCAGCCTGCGGCTAGCTCGTTGCTGCACGGGGGCTTCGGTGTCTTCTCCGCGCTGTGGGCTGGGTTCACGGCTTGACGGGGGCGTCCGGAACATGAAGGAACAGCACCTCCACCAGATGTCACGTGGTCGTGACGTTGACCCAAACAGCAGTCGGTAATGTTCAAGATGAAACTGTTTATTAGGCCGAACTTGTGGCCGGTAAACGGAAAGTCAGATTACAGCAATAAGCACTGGCACTGATAGCGGCGAACGGAGCGTCGGCCGTCGATCAACTGTACATCGCTGGAGCGCGCCGGCTTTTATAACGCACGCGTCGAACATTCTAGCCTTATCACTAGTCGTCGCGGAAGCGCTGGAATAATCTTGAGTGTTAGCGTCTTGCGTGCAATCTTAACAGAACGATCTACTACAAGCGAGCAGCTTCTGGAACAATAAGGCGCGGTCTGCGCCGAGTACTGCTGATAGTCTTTGTGGGCGGAAATCGAATACAGTGAAAGAAACGCGCGTGGCAATATTATGTACAGCATGATTTGTTTGTTGCTGCCTGCTTCGCATTACATCGATTCCCACAGTGCGGGAGATCTGCCGTTTTTTTAAATTATTTTTTGCATGTTGTTTCAATATGTTTGCTCCAAGAGCGATTGGTAATCAAAATGCGGCCAATATATTCATACACTCTTGCCTTCAGTAGGGCGTAGTTATTGAAATAATATGAGAAAAACGATGGTGCTAGGCGTTATTTAAATGGCATAGACATTTTTTCGGCAAATAATACGCATTTATCAAGTGTTACACTATCAGGAAATGTGTCAAAATTCTTCAGAAGAGTCAATTTCTTCTTTAGAAGAGTTAATTTTGTGATATAACGAGCAATCGTCTGCGTTAAAAGCCATTTTAGCAGTTATGTTATAGTTATGCGTGTCGTGTCGAATCATTAACGTAAAGCAAAAGCAGATGAAAGCTGAGAACTGTTTCTTGGGGAACACTGGATCAAAACATTGGCAGCATGGGAGGGAGAACTGTTATAGGATGCATAATCAGGACACTGAATTGTAACGCTAGCTAGGCAGTCAACAGGGTTATTATTATTAATGATGCGGCTAAGTTTGTGAATTGGCTAGGAGTGAACCACAGTGTTCAATTGGCAAATTATATGTATGACAGCTGGTTAAAAACTGGTTGGCATAAAACAAGAACATAGACGGAGAAGTAACACGGACAAGCGCTCGTCCGTGTTACTTCTCCGTCCATGTTCTTGTTTTGCGCCAACCAATTTTTAACCAGCTATGCACCAACTAGCCCGACAGCATTCGTTATTGAGATGTATGATAGTATATTTAGTTTATGTACTTGAAGGTAAGAATAATTGTGGAGGTTGAACGTCTCGAAACCACCGTATGATTATGAGAGACGCCGGAGTGGAGGGCTCCGGAAATGTCAACCACATGGGTTCTTTAATGTGCACCTAAATTTAAGTTATCAGCAGCCTAAGCTCGCAATGTCTTGTTGGTTGTCCATAGACGTGGTTGGGCAAGTTGGTTTAGCGTGATATGTATGGGGGGCGCACTTAAGGACAAAGCCTTAAGGTGAGGGCCAGACACGCGTGCAGTACATGTCTGTGCCTTAGCTTCTTTCCCGTCTTTAAAGCGCCTTTTCACATTCATCATGGTTGGTCAAATTCAAGCTGCTCTCAGCGAGTCTCCTTCGTATTTTAGCGTTTCAGCGAACGCAGTTCCGACACCCAGTTGACGAGTTCGTGCCAAATACCAGCGCGAAGTCATTTGTCAATTCCCATAAAGTGACCCTCCGATGTTTTGTTTGTGTGTGTCGGAAAGAAGTGCTTCTACATGCATTCGCCAGACTTGTATGTGGAAGCCGCTATGCATGAATGCTATATTAGATTAGACGCTTTTCAAAGCGCGTACATTGGATGCACCTAATCTTTCCATTTAGCTATAACAGTTGACGTCATAGAGAAGTATCGCGTGTGATTTATTCTTGGATATTCTATTTTGAAGTTCTCGTGGAATCGCAAATCAATTCCACAACAACATTAGGTGACATTATCAAGTTTAAATTGATAATTTACGCGTCGATTGATATTTTACAATATAAACCATCACGTGTTATTGCAATAAATATGAATAATGATTCTTTCTTAATATTTTTTGTCGAAGCAAACAGTGAGGCTCTCACATCTTTATCAATCTGCGCAACGTTGTTTATATATTTGCTGTTTGATTTAAAGTCTTCCTTTAATGGCTCTCTTTCTCACGACACTTCCTGTTTATGTACGCTTTGAGTTTCATTCTACTTTATTGTGAGCTTTCTTCTCCCTTTCCTTAATTTTGTATTAGCAGCACTGCCATGCAGGCACTTGGTCATCATTGCATCCAATGTCTTTCCATCCGCGTGCGTAAGTACGAAATATGAAACATTATGCATATACCACGTCGAGGCGACCGCGAAGGAAACCCTTGATTTAACGCGGATCATCGCCGATAGTGAAAAAACCTCGCACTGTACTAATGCACGTCAGCTTAACAAACGAGCTGTTGCAACTGCCACAAAAAAAATGCGACTATTTACCGTGAATGCAGCATCAGTACACAAAAGGCCCGAGCAATTCAGGCTATATAGAAAGCTGGAAATAAACATCATAATATGACAGATTTCCCAAGTTTTTTCTGCCACAAGTTTCTGCCACATGATCTAAGGGAGTACAGTGCGAGAATTGGTGCTCCCAAGGCACTGTTGCGGAATGGCTACGAAAACGTGAAAGTAATGAAGATTCTCAGGCTTCCTTGCCGGCCAAGGCATCAGCAATTTGTCGGCTCACCACCGGTGAAACCGGAGTAACTCTTACTTTATCTACAAAATCTTCGAAAAGGAAAGACGCAGTCTACATTCAGAAAAAAAGCGATGCTACAGATTCATGATGGGTAAAATGTCCATGCAGCAAAAACTGGAATGCGATTGACAAGGGCGTAAACTTTTCGGACTGGCTGCAAGACGCAGCGCGTGCTAGCGGAGAGGATCCTTTGCTTTGTTTAGTGCAGAATTTCCTGCGCATACTTTATTCTAGTCGCCTAGCTCGCAAAAATATCAATACATCCAGCTTCTGCTCTTTACGTGCTCAGTAATTGGAGGCATAGAAAAATAGATTATGACTTGTTTTACAAGTCATGCGTTCGCAGACAAGTCGATTCCTCAAAACTTATTTGAGTAATCTATTTCAAAAGAAAGAAATACTATGTTTAAAGCTCGCACAACAATTTTATTAGTGTTATGTAAAAAATGCTATAACTCGCAAGCCGCTTCAAACTGTACACTATTTGCCTGAACGTAACCTTCAAGCGTATAGTAGCAAGAACACAAAGGGCTACCATACTGTTATGTCGCCTTGAATGTTTTGCGCTTTGATAGCCAAACTGCCATCACAGGGCACGGTGAGGTGGTTGCACTCAGCAAAAAAACGGATGCACGCCGCCAGCTGGCCAAGCACAGGGCACTTGGGCTGGTTTGGTTTTGGAAATAAAGCATCGCCAGCAGGCGACGCTTTATTCATGCCAAGCAAAAATTCAGTAACATTCACATATGTCATTTTGTATTTTCAAACTACGTGACAAAGTAGAGTGATGCAATTATATTTGCGGAAATAGTTACGTGTTTGGTTAATCAGTTATGGTAATATCCGATATTTTTATTCAGTCACCTACTTCGGGGCTGCAACGGATGGCGCTGTCGCTCTCATCATTTCTGAGCAGCTGCCATTCTCTTCGTCGGCGCCTGCGGCTCTTGCTGTGTGCACACTGACGATTGTTGAAGTGTGTTTTGAAGTACAAACGCTTTTTTATTGGAACCCGCGAAGGTACCGAGAATGCCTGAGAAGCGGAGGAAAGGGCACAAGGCATGACGAGCAGTAGTATGTTGTGAGACCTCGAAGATGAACAGCAAGGCAAAAGTTTCCGCGTCCCAGCGGATGACAACTAAGCACACTTTTCCTGCAGTATTTACGAAGAAGCAACCGCTAAACCTATCATAAAATTACACGACGGAACGAAATATCTTCCGCACTTGCATGCTATTGAACATAATTTCTCATTTCAAACGAAACACGGGGCTTTGTCGAGGACTCGTTTCTTTTCGTTAGACAAAAACCACTGAAACCAACAGACAATCAAGCTAAGTAAGGTATAGACGATATTATTCCTAAGCTTTACCTGTAGTATCCTCCTGGGATCAAAGTGGCATTTGGGTGCACAGCGGTTTTTGTTGTTGTTGTTGTTGTTGTTGTTGTTGTTGTTACAATCTCAGTATAACACAAAATGATGAGGAAGGTTATATGTTCAGTGTTTTTTCAATAGCTCTCGTAGTTTCAGCTCAGTGCCATGGACAATCTATTGGACACTGGGATTCAACCAGTCTTTTTTCATGCGGTGTGAGTGCAGTGACGTAGTAAGGATACTGCGCTCAAATTAATTTACAAAAGCTTTATATTGAGTAAAAACGTGAAGTAGCGACGGAATGAGATACAAAACAGCGTTCGTCTGCTAGAACAAAATTCTTTTTTTGTTCACTTCTCGTATCCAATTTGAAAACATGGTCTGTGTTTCGTAATGCTGGAGACGAGGCGACATTTCGCGCAATAGACATTTTTCCATGTTGCAAAGTAGACTGTAACGGGCTGCGTTGACAATATCGTGCAGCCTTAACGAGTTGCAGATGCTCTTGGGGTTTTCGTACAAGTAGTCTGCCCTGCTATGATGGGGGGATACACCTCAGCTTCTGCTTGTTTCCTTTAACCATGAGGGTTTCAAAAAACTATTGACGGAACTACATAAATTTATGTATTCTCTCTGCCGTTTTCTTTTTGTAGGGAGCGCAGTTCGAGTCCACAGAAGTGTCGTTTTCGCTATCCGACATCTCAATGTCCGACCTCTTTTCTTTGTCAATCGGCAATATTCAAAATTCACAGCACCGTGTCTCGACAAGCTCGTAAGCTCGATCAACCATGTTTAGTACGGCGCGAAAACTAAAGCAGTCGCATATCACAGCCTTTAAGGTTCTAGCTGCTGTTTTTTCTTTGTCATCGTTCTGCGATGACCTCCCAATCCCTCGTGTGCTAGTCAGTCAACAAGGGGGGTCCTGAAAATGCCAGGAACATGGTAACAGTAACTTTAACCAAATTTAGCAGCTACCCGAAAAGAGAAAAATAAAGTACCAAGGCGAACTTGTTTTAACGCGACAGCGTCAAAGAGCTGGCTTCGCAGAAATTCTGGCGTCGGTGTCGGCGGCGTTGTCGTTGGTTGTGAGCGAAAAATCATCATCTTGTCCATGACCGAAAAATCGAGAAACATGCAAATCCAATAACTGATAAATTTTTCCGGGTCCGAGTGAGGATCGAACCCAGACCGTCTGCGTGGCAAGCAGGTGTTCTACCACACAGCCACGCTTCTGCTAGGGATTACACATAACACAACTTCGTGTGCTTGAAAATGCAGGGAAAATAACTTTCATGCTTTACAAACACGCGCGTCCTTTATACAGGCGTCACAATACAACATGTAATATCGCAGTAATATTGCGTGGTACAAGCGTACATCGCCATCGGGCGTCAGAAGATGTCAATAACATAACGACATTGTGGTTCAAAGCCATCCACCCATTACAAAAGGCACACACGTTACTGCGCGTATTCCCTTAAGGCCACGGTGGGTGCATAGCAAGTTCGAAAACATTTTCATATTGCTCGTGGTTTCAAGCGTGCTACCCGTTACATAATATGCACTAAGTGATTGAATTACAAACTAGGGACAGCATATCGCTATCGCGTTCAACTCCTAAAGGCGAAGCTTAAGTATCCCCCAATTTTTGTCAACAAGATCTGCACTCTTCATTACATCGGAAATGACCCGTTCGTGCAAGAGTGCTCGTCGACGTCATTTGTAGTTTCTTCGTGAAATTTAGTTGCTCGCCTACACCACAACTTATTTTGGAGAAGAGCATTGCAATAAACGCCTTGAAATACACATCACTGACGTCGCACACGCGCGGACAGCATGACTGATCAACATTATCTTGCCGGTGCTGCAGATCGACGAAAGCAATCATTTACGTGCAAATACATATCTAAGCAGTGCCACAGACGGTGTTTCGAGCGTCCTTAATAAGATCAGTGCCGCCACACGAGACTCGATCGGCACAAAGATCCCAACAGGCATCTCTTTGCAAGCCTCGCAAAGCAGTGGGCACCGAAGGGCAGTGTCCGTGTGCTGTGCCTGCCCTTCGTTTGACACCCCTTATCCGTCGCCTTTTATTTTTCTTTCGCTTGTCCAGGGGGCGCCACAAGTGGGGAACAAAAATATGCTGTCTGAGCGCCGTGCTTTTATTGCTGCGTAGCTCACTGGTGAAAAAAAATTACACCATCTCCCGCTAAAGGGAACCATGTGTAGATGTGAAGCAGCGGGCGCTAACGCTTACACTGGCGGCGGCGTTGACGCTGGCGCTCATCGCAGCGTTGCGCAGGAGAGAAAACTGGGGAGGCGCAAAGCAGGCAGTGATGGAGCAGTTTTTCCTACTGGAACATGCCAATCGCTGCTAATGGGCAATGAGAGACAGAAGACTCCGACTGGACACAGAGACCCGCACTCGGCTTTTAGTTAACGCGCACGCTGCGAATTTTTATTGTTCAACAACGCACAGGAGAAATCTCCCACCGGCACCACCTTGGAGGTCAAGATCCATTGCTATATATACGGGATGGCCAGTGAACGGTTGTGCAGCGCGAGCAGTCGGTTTTTTCAACCAAGAAAGTCGCTAGCAGACGCTGCCTGCGTCGGCGTCGCGAGGCGAGAGAGGGGGGTAGCGTAGGAGAGGAGAGAGAGAGGGGGGGGACGCGCATGCGCAGTGGGGGTGTGGACGCTGTGGGCAGGGATGCCTAGAGGAGGGAGGGGGGAGCGTATTAGAGGAGAGAGAGGGGGGACACGCATGCGCAGTGGGAGCGCGGGGAGGGATGCCTAGAGGAGAGAGAGGGGGGAGCGTAGGAGCCTCATCATTTTGTGTTATACTGAGATTGTAACAACAACAACAACAACAACAACAACAACAAAAACCGCTGTGCACCCAAATGCCACTTTGATCCCAGGAGGATACTACAGGTAAAGCTTAGGAATAATATCGTCTATACCTTACTTAGCTTGATTGTCTGTTGGTTTCAGTGGTTTTTGTCTAACGAAAAGAAACGAGTCCTCGACAAAGCCCCGTGTTTCGTTTGAAATGAGAAATTATGTTCAATAGCATGCAAGTGCGGAAGATATTTCGTTCCGTCGTGTAATTTTATGATAGGTTTAGCGGTTGCTTCTTCGTAAATACTGCAGGAAAAGTGTGCTTAGTTGTCATCCGCTGGGACGCGGAAACTTTTGCCTTGCTGTTCATCTTCGAGGTCTCACAACATACTACTGCTCGTCATGCCTTGTGCCCTTTCCTCCGCTTCTCAGGCATTCTCGGTACCTTCGCGGGTTCCAATAAAAAAGCGTTTGTACTTCAAAACACACTTCAACAATCGTCAGTGTGCACACAGCAAGAGCCGCAGGCGCCGACGAAGAGAATGGCAGCTGCTCAGAAATGATGAGAGCGACAGCGCCATCCGTTGCAGCCCCGAAGTAGGTGACTGAATAAAAATATCGGATATTACCATAACTGATTAACCAAACACGTAACTATTTCCGCAAATATAATTGCATCACTCTACTTTGTCACGTAGTTTGAAAATACAAAATGACATATGTGAATGTTACTGAATTTTTGCTTGGCATGAATAAAGCGTCGCCTGCTGGCGATGCTTTATTTCCAAAACCAAACCAGCCCAAGTGCCCTGTGCTTGGCCAGCTGGCGGCGTGCATCCGTTTTTTTTGCTGAGTGCAACCACCTCACCGTGCCCTGTGATGGCAGTTTGGCTATCAAAGCGCAAAACATTCAAGGCGACATAACAGTATGGTAGCCCTTTGTGTTCTTGCTACTATACGCTTGAAGGTTACGTTCAGGCAAATAGTGTACAGTTTGAAGCGGCTTGCGAGTTATAGCATTTTTTACATAACACTAATAAAATTGTTGTGCGAGCTTTAAACATAGTATTTCTTTCTTTTGAAATAGATTACTCAAATAAGTTTTGAGGAATCGACTTGTCTGCGAACGCATGACTTGTAAAACAAGTCATAATCTATTTTTCTATGCCTCCAATTACTGAGCACGTAAAGAGCAGAAGCTGGATGTATTGATATTTTTGCGAGCTAGGCGACTAGAATAAAGTATGCGCAGGAAATTCTGCACTAAACAAAGCAAAGGATCCTCTCCGCTAGCACGCGCTGCGTCTTGCAGCCAGTCCGAAAAAGTTTACGCCCTTGTCAATCGCATTCCAGTTTTTGCTGCATGGACATTTTACCCATCATGAATCTGTAGCATCGCTTTTTTTCTGAATGTAGACTGCGTCTTTCCTTTTCGAAGATTTTGTAGATAAAGTAAGAGTTACTCCGGTTTCACCGGTGGTGAGCCGACAAATTGCTGATGCCTTGGCCGGCAAGGAAGCCTGAGAATCTTCATTACTTTCACGTTTTCGTAGCCATTCCGCAACAGTGCCTTGGGAGCACCAATTCTCGCACTGTACTCCCTTAGATCATGTGGCAGAAACTTGTGGCAGAAAAACTTGGGAAATCTGTCATATTATGATGTTTATTTCCAGCTTTCTATATAGCCTGAATTGCTCGGGCCTTTTGTGTACTGATGCTGCATTCACGGTAAATAGTCGCATTTTTTTTTTGTGGCAGTTGCAACAGCTCGTTTGTTAAGCTGACGTGCATTAGTACAGTGCGAGGTTTTTTCACTATCGGCGATGATCCGCGTTAAATCAAGGGTTTCCTTCGCGGTCGCCTCGACGTGGTATATGCATAATGTTTCATATTTCGTACTTACGCACGCGGATGGAAAGACATTGGATGCAATGATGACCAAGTGCCTGCATGGCAGTGCTGCTAATACAAAATTAAGGAAAGGGAGAAGAAAGCTCACAATAAAGTAGAATGAAACTCAAAGCGTACATAAACAGGAAGTGTCGTGAGAAAGAGAGCCATTAAAGGAAGACTTTAAATCAAACAGCAAATATATAAACAACGTTGCGCAGATTGATAAAGATGTGAGAGCCTCACTGTTTGCTTCGACAAAAAATATTAAGAAAGAATCATTATTCATATTTATTGCAATAACACGTGATGGTTTATATTGTAAAATATCAATCGACGCGTAAATTATCAATTTAAACTTGATAATGTCACCTAATGTTGTTGTGGAATTGATTTGCGATTCCACGAGAACTTCAAAATAGAATATCCAAGAATAAATCACACGCGATACTTCTCTATGACGTCAACTGTTATAGCTAAATGGAAAGATTAGGTGCATCCAATGTACGCGCTTTGAAAAGCGTCTAATCTAATATAGCATTCATGCATAGCGGCTTCCACATACAAGTCTGGCGAATGCATGTAGAAGCACTTCTTTCCGACACACACAAACAAAACATCGGAGGGTCACTTTATGGGAATTGACAAATGACTTCGCGCTGGTATTTGGCACGAACTCGTCAACTGGGTGTCGGAACTGCGTTCGCTGAAACGCTAAAATACGAAGGAGACTCGCTGAGAGCAGCTTGAATTTGACCAACCATGATGAATGTGAAAAGGCGCTTTAAAGACGGGAAAGAAGCTAAGGCACAGACATGTACTGCACGCGTGTCTGGCCCTCACCTTAAGGCTTTGTCCTTAAGTGCGCCCCCATACATATCACGCTAAACCAACTTGCCCAACCACGTCTATGGACAACCAACAAGACATTGCGAGCTTAGGCTGCTGATAACTTAAATTTAGGTGCACATTAAAGAACCCATGTGGTTGACATTTCCGGAGCCCTCCACTCCGGCGTCTCTCATAATCATATGGTGGTTTCGAGACGTTCAACCTCCACAATTATTCTTACCTTCAAGTACATAAACTAAATATACTATCATACATCTCAATAACGAATGCTGTCGGGCTAGTCCCAGCAGAGGACATCTTGCTGGGACGGTTTTCGGTGGTTGCTCTTCGGCGTGCACTAGTCAGGGGGGGGGGAGGGAGGGGCGCTTGCTTGGTCATCGGCACTTATTTCAGATACCTCGAATAAGAGAGTGGGGGGGGGGGGGGGGCTTGCGCGGTGGGGGGCGCTTGCTCGGCATTTTACGGTAGTCAATCTTGTGCTCAGCCTACACATTCTAATTCCAAGTCGTAGTGTGCAGGTTGCCAGGGCGCCGCGCGATCCAAGGTAACTTGACGCCGGAGGAGCTAGCTGCATTCGTTTACGAAAGCACTGCCAACACATCCACAGCTATCCGTGCATTTGACCTAAAAAATTTTCTTTACACGAAAACTCAGAGCATACTGACAGACGCATAGGACAGGCACACAAAAAATAAAATACACGTTATCAAGCCACACATTGGTAGTACTTGGTTGCCAGTACCGAAGTCGCGCCGCACAGAAGTAAAATTTACAAGGCTAATCACAGGACACACAGTACACACTCATACCATCTCTACGGCGGTGATGACCCCATGTGCGAGAAGTGAGGTGAACTACTTACCCTGCTTCACTTATTAGCGCAGTATCCAGCGGTAGGGATTTGCTATGCAAATATGTGTCATTGCTCACGTTTTTAAAATATGTTAATAGTTTTCACGTGATTTACTATGGTAATCCGAAGCACGACCTCTCATGTAAGGTCACTGCTGTGGAAGATACATTACAAAGCCCCTGTCTAGCTGCCCTTGGACACAAGGGCGTTGACGAGGCATTTTTGCTCATGCTATACTTCCATGATTTTACTATTACGAACGTTTGCGATTCATTCTCACTGCACACATTACATCTGACTCTCATGATTTTCGTACTTATATGTTTTACCCACCTTGAGCGCGCGAAATTTTAGGCGCCTATAAAGCCAGTTATCATAACCATGGTTCACATCTCTCGTCTCATAAAATGGCACTCTTTGGCCACCAAATGGCCCTTGCGACATTAAACACCACACGTCATTATCATCATTGATTTTAAGCCGTATATTGTGGCACGCTTTTCTTGTTGCGCTCATGTCTTGTTCACGTCTTTTTGATGGCGCCGTATGTTCATCTTCTAATTCACTGCTTACGGTGGTATTTTGTCGACGCAGATGCGATACCGTCTGATATAGGAATATGTTTGGTAGGTTGTCCAGTTCTTCAGTAGCTTCTGTTGTAATTCCCTGAACGTTGGAAGCGTTCCATAGCTGCCAGCCTCGAAACAGAAATAAAGCTAAAACTTTCTTCTCAATAATCACTGTGTGTTCCTAAAAGTTTGAGAACATCTTGCCTGGAACTCGTGAATTTCATAACGGACGATCTCAACGACGGCAAAGCGCCCTGTCCCGCCTTCCTGACAACGGTCCTTGTCTGCTTCGAACTATAATGGTATTCGCCTCGCTGCTGCAACGGCTTCATCGCTTATGTATGATTTTCGCAAAGAAAACAAGTACTTCAGTAACAAAGTCGACAGCTGGGCTAGTTGGTATGGTTCCTTAATATTTAACCTCATCTTGTCCTGTCCGTTGCGCTTTGAATAATATGGTACTTCAGAAAAGCCGACAACATTTATTGCGTGCTTTCTAGTCATCGATGCAGCAAGGCATCGGCTGCAGCTCCCAGTACTGCCTGAAGAATGCAGTGATAGACGACAGTGTATACCGACTTGGAGAGGTGCATATGTCACGCTGCTCATATACAGTCATCTGCAACGATCACTTGTTCAATCCGTTAGTTGACCTTTTCAAATGCACGACAATTTGCGTATGGATGGGCGCAGGTTAACTGGGAGGTTAGAGCGCAGGTTAGAGCGCAGGTTAACTGGGAGCAGTGTAGAGATGTTTTACCGCCCCTATACGAAAAATAGGTGAGTAGAACGGCGATCTGCCAGAAGTAGGAAGGCGGCCAACTATACCGCGTGTTTGGTTCAAGCTAAGATTGAACAAAACACAGGGAAACTTTACCTTGGTTCGGGTTTCTGTGTTTCAGCCATGAGTTCAATATCTTGCAATATTGTTCAATATTGCAAGATATTGAACTCATGGACAGTGAGCGGATACGCCGAAAAGGGAAATTCATGAAACATTTCTTCAACTGGTCTGTGACAACTTTCAGTATAAAAAGTCACAGTTTCACCGCAAGGGCGAAGCAACGAATGCGATAACAACAAATTGGCATTTGAAGCGAAGAACGGCAAGCAGATCGAAACTTGGAGCGCACTGCTCAGGCGCGAACGACGCACGAAACATACGCACAGGTATACACAGGACGAGGGCGAACTAACAAGTCTCACAAGTTTTTACTTCCCTGTGTTGGAACAGCTCGCTTCTTTCGGAAACGGGGGCCTCTGCAGCGAGCGAAGTGACCTTCGTGCGCTCTGTAACCTAAACGCAACCTTCCCGGCGAAAGCACACGACGTAAAACTGCCCCCCCCCCCCCCAAGATAAGCGCGCGCGCGCGCACCCGGCCAAAAGCGAATATGCCATGCAGGCCAAAGTACAAGTCAGGGTGTTGGGGAGCCAACGCTTCGCAACGAGGGGGCGCCGAGCGCGCACTTTGCGTCATCTCGCTGGTTTGCTGGTAAGGTAGAGAACACGCTGATATTCCCCCCGAGATCTGCGTACCGCCAGCGGCGAATGGTGTATATAAATAGCTCGCCGTTAGTATGCTGTACCATGTGCGCTTCTGTGGCGTAGCGGTTAGCGTCGCGCGTTGCGGAGCGAGAGGTCCCCCCGTTCGATTCCGCGCGTCGGAAAACATTTTTCTTAATTCTTTATCTTTGTGGCTTCTATATGTATGTATGTATAAAGATATATATATATATATATATATATATATATATATATACATATACGGAGCATGACGGCGACGGCGGAAAGCAGCTGGGAGTGTCCATATAATTGCTATCGCAATAATACGGGGTTCAAAAAAGATCGCTTGGTGAGGTAGTACATTGAGTAACTGTAAACAAAACATGCCAGACTAAAATTATAATAATAGTAATCATTGTTTTGGTTTAATGCCCCAAATACGCTATATAAATGTGAGAAACGGGGGCTTGTGGGGGGCTCCGGAAATTTCGACCACCTGGGGTTCTTATACCTGCACCTAAATTTAAGCACACGGGCTTCGAGCATCTTCACCTCCATGGAAAATGCGGCCACCGCGGCTGTTATTTATTCCCGCGACCAGCGCGTAAGCAGTCGAGCACCGTAACCACTGTACCACCGTGACGGGTGACACAGGAACGAAAAACGGTTTTTCAAGTAACCATCTAAGTATCTTATTCGCGTTGACAAAATAAAAACTAGGATCATCATGAAATTTTTATTTTGGTCTTGGCCACGCACTTTTAACGAACCTGACCACGTAAAAATTGAAAGCCTGCCGCTCGTTGTGCGAGCGGCTATAATGAACCGGCGGCCGATGTCCGCGCTCGATGGTTACAGTGGATATCGTTATTGTGCTCGTTTTAAGTGCAAATCACTCGAAAGGACCGGGTGGTCATTTTCTCATGTCTATTTTAGCTTAAGTAGGTAGGTCAGGAGAAGTTATTTGAGGGTGAGGGAGAAGGAAAGGCGTAAAGGGAGGGTAAACCACAGCATAGGCTGCATAGATGTGAGGCTGAGGAAGCCACTGCTTCAAAAATGGTGGTTTGCGGTCCTACCATGGACGCGGAGTAGACTATACGTCTAAAATGCAAGCGCGTGCCTGCCCGTGAGCACCCGTGTCGCTGAAAGGTAGAAAATGCGGGGGCTCCACATTTCCTATAGCTTTCACGTCAAGTAAAATTAGATACATTTTTTATGCACTCTAGTTTTCTCAATTCAGGTGCTTACAGCAGGCGAGACAGCACGAATAGCGAACATGTGCGCAAAATGATGGACTAAAAGTGATGTGCCAAATTCGTGGATATGGTTTTACTTATTTGGAGTATATTTCGGCTTTCCGTGTTTACATGACTGATTCATGAAGCGCTTTCAGTAAGCGTTGCTACCGATTTATTCAGGTTATTTTTTTCTGCTTCAGATATTTTCAGCGCGTTCCAGCGTTTAGACGATTTATCCGGTCATTTTTTTATTTACTTTAGTGAGCGAAAAACCGCTTATAAGAAAGTGATAATTCCTATTCTTCATTGGGAGGATGTACGCGCTGATCTTTGGGTGGTCACCTGAAAGTGTCGTTGTTTTGTGGATGATTCCGCTGGTTTCATTTATGAGAGCAACTAATTTTCACTGCTCATTCGCTACCTCGGGGTTGACGCTACGAAAGCAGTGTGAAGATGTTCAGTCGACAAAATGTTTAACTAGCGTGTGCGAGTGGCAATTTTTCGGTGTGGCTTCGTCCTATAACTGAATTGAGTTCCAAAAGAGCGAAGGCAAATGATGCAAAATAAGCACGTGCGCACAAAACACTTTTTTAAACTTGGTTCCATTATATGGCACTGATATACAGAAAACCGTCGCTGCGCACACTAGTTATTGATTTGGGCTGTTGTTCATTCATGAGCTCAGGTGGCAGTACGGAAATAAGCTTCTGAAATGAAATAGGGGTTTGTGCTCTAAACAGTCAAGCTGTTTGCGATAGCAGTAACATTACACGATCCCAATTCGCAATGAAAATAGGGCTGCAAACAAACATAACTCATGATTAGCACAACCGCATCGTGACATTTAGATGTCGAAATTAGCTTTTTCGCTTAACCTATAAAGAAGCGCGTTGCTGCTCAGCAGCTGGTCGTACGTCGCAAGAGCTACAGGTGCGATAGGCGCGATAGTTCGATAGTTCGATTGGCGTGATAGTTCGATGTTCTGGTTCTAGAATCCTACAAGCGCGTCATGAAGCAGTGACTGGGGTGTTTTGAAATGCTACAAAATCTGCGAAATACCGAAAACGACGTACGTGACATCTAAGAAACAGGTGTTTCTTTTCTTAAGGCGAAAATTACATCGGTCTTTCAAAAAGCCAAGTGCAATGAGCTCCCGACCAGGTGTATGCTACGTAGCCATAGCAGGGCCTACGCTCAAGGCATATTACACGGCCGCTGTAGTTCGCCAGGGAAAGCACGTCTACGGGCTCTCCTTCCGAGCAAAAAAAATTCAGTGCGAGCTGAAGAAGTAGGGATAGAGCATGGTGCCGCGGATCCGAATTATAAAATTATAATCACGGATTTCCGAAAAGCGTGCGCTCAATAACTGTCAGGAGAGATATCCCCCTTAGCCAGCTAAATTCGAAAACGGGCTACCACTGATCCAACCACGAAACACATAATTTGGGCGCCTGGCCATTATGGTTTACCAGGTAATGGGGCCACAATCTCGACCGCCCGAGCGCTTACCCAACGGGCTCCTTATCCCAGCTCTTAAGACTCGGAGGCCAATAAACCACCGCTGCTGTTCAAACAAATTATTTCTAATTATCGCGACGCTCACCGCCTTTTCCCGGCTCCTGCAAAGGAGCTCAATAAGGCGGAGGAGCGAACTTTAAGGCTCCTGCAGACGGGTATTCTACTCTATCCTACAATTATAAAACACTTCGATCCGAACACGTATGGGTGGTGCCAACACTGTGGGGAGACCTGAGATATTAAATGCGAAGCATTTCTTTGCGTACTGTAAGCACTTTTGCGCTTCTATCTACGTATCTATCTATCTATCTATCTATCTATCTATCTATCTATCTATCTATCTATCTATCTAGCCACCTACGTCTGGGTGCTCTCGTGATCGCCTCCCTTAACTTGGTGTAGACCAAAATTTGTATGGGAGGGTAAGAGGTATTGACGAATATGGCTGGCTAGTCATGACATGAATAACATGAAAATCCTGTCGCATACGTCGTCAAACCCTTTCCTCCAGACATGTGTGGCACATACCCGCATACCACGGGCCGCGGTATGCGGGTATGCGCCAAAGGTATTTGACAATTTATATCTACCCTGGAACGGCGAGAACAGACGTTAGTAATTTAGATTCGAAAGCGCTAAGAAAAACTGACGTCAGCAGAGTTGACCCGATGAATGCAAATAATAAATATCAGGGTCCCAACAGGAATCGAACCAAAGCAATCTGCGTGGCAATCGAGTATTCTACCACAGAGCCACACCAGGTCTCGGAACTGCTTTGGAAAAAGGCCCTATGCAGGCGTAATGTTGGCGAAACGTGAATTGTGGTTGCAGTGCAGGCTATCTAATTTTATAAACATTTCATATGTACTATCAGGCAGGCGTCATGCCGGGTTAACGTCAATTGTATACTTATGCACCATCCACTGTAGTTGGTCCACGAAGCACTATCCATCCTCGCAAGCACAAGTGCTATACATATCAGCTTACCGCTTCTGGTGTTGGTAATACCCGTGTTTCTGTTGGCATCGTTACGCAACTGTAAAGAACTGGTTATGGGGAACATATGCGACTGTTGAATATATATCTGTGCGTACAACATTTGTACATACCTTTGACGTCGTTTCGTAGCGTTTCGCTCAATAAACAAATTGCAACCCAGTCTCCTTGCCTCCGCATGCTTCGCATAACATCGATTCCCATGGTACTTGGGATCTGCCAATTTTTTCCACGTGGTGTGTACATGTAAAAAAATGAATACCTGCCCCCCTTCTTCTACCTCTTCCCGAGAGGCATGGGACACTCTCCTCCTGAACTCCTTCTCGCTGGAGTCTCAAAGGACTCTGGTGAGACGGGCGCGACACGGGGCCTCGTCATGCCGTGTCCAGGAGTAGGGACGCCGACCATGTAGCCAAGTCATGCTTTGGTCCGCGCACTCCCTCTACTTTTTTTAAAGACGATAGTCTTTCTTGGGATACTTCTTCGCAGAAATTTTGGTCTGTCTGTCTGTCCGTCTGTTTGTCTGTCCGTGACCCGATTCAACTACTCAGCCAAAGTTTAACCACTTTCTCAGCGCCCAGCCATCTTGCACATGTATTTTTTTAAATACTTGTGAACATTGTCGATCAAAAAGCAAATGTTACGCATATCTGAGGAGCAACGTCAATGCATAAGTAGTCTCTGGTATGTTTCTTCATAAGACAATACATAGATACGTAATTATGAAGACCCCTGCGTTTCTTAGGCTGCGCTCAAAAAGCGACGCTATGCACGAAAAAAGCCCTCGGCCGACGATATGTTGCTGCTGGGTTCTGCACAAGGTGATGTTTCTCGACAGCACTGCCAGATGGCGTCCATGTCTCACGCAGCGCCTCCTCTATTTTATCAAGGCCAGCCAGATGCGGCCGATTCAACATAGAGAAAGCGCTGTCTGAGGCAAGGCAAAACATTGGAGTACGGCTGGCAGAAGACTATCGTCTTTCGACGACATTTGCAGCGAAGCACGCAGATACGCGGCCAATTTTTTTTACAATAAATGTTTGCATTTCAGTCTCGCTGAAACAATATGTGCTGCGGAGTTTTGTAAGGCGTTGTGGTATATACATTATTAATAAACTTCGATGCTCGACAGGTATAGATTGCGCGTCGACAGGAGATTTAAGTCAGCTGTAAAAAAACAAAAAAAAAATTGGCCGCGTATCTGCGTGCTTCGCTCCAAATGTCGTCGAAAGACGATGGTCTTCTTCCGTACGTACTACTGTTTTGCCTTGCCTCAGACAGCGCCTCCTCTATGCTGAATCGACCGCATTTGGCTGGCATTGATAAAATAGAGGAGGTGCTGCGTGAGATATGGATGCTATCTGGCAGTGGCATCGGGAAACATGAGCTCGTGCAGAACCCAGGGCCACTGCTAGGCTTTTTTTCGTGCATAGCGTCGCATTTTCAGCGCAGCCTAAGAAACACTACGTTCTTTAGTATTACGTATCTATGTATTTTCTATTAAATGAACACACCGCCTAATACTTAGGTATGGATGTTGCGCTCCAGATATGTGTAACATTTGCTTTTTGATCGACAATGTTCACAAGTATGAACGCAGCCGCTTTTACAAGATAGCTGGGCGTTCAGAAAGTGGTTAAACATTGGCCGGGTGACTGAATCGAGGGACAGACAGACAGACAGATAGAAAGACAGACACACAGATCAAAATTTCTGCGTTGAAGTACCCCAAGAAAGATTATCGTCTTAAAAAAACAGTATTGAGTCATTTCATTCTCCGATGGTGGGCGACCAGCGTAGCTGACGGGCGCAAAATCTCCTTTAGAAGTTTTCAAGGGATGCGTAAGCGTAGAGTTTCGTTGTAGGTTTGCGAGAAGCACCTCGATCTCTTTCTTAACGTTGCCAATCCTTTAAGCAGTTCCGTAAAAAAGTGCACGTCGAATCATACATATGACAGGCAAAATCTCGCAAAGATGCAGTTTTTAATAAGTGTCCGTTACACTGCACAGCTTTATATGTTGTCCTGTAGAAAAGGAACGCAAGAAGAAAAACGAAGTAGAAGGAAAGAGTAAAAACTATCGAAACGATTGGCAACGATTCCCACCACAGACATACAGCAACTCGCCCAGCAAGAAGTTCTAGGTGGTGGTGGTTGTGATGTTGCAACAGGCGGGGTTAGCCTGGCCTAAATGGCCGGCAATTGTTCCGCCCGAGCATCTCTTGAATCATAGGGGTCCGTCACCAAATGTCACTCAGCCCAGTGTCTCGCAGGAAAGCCATCAGGATCCGTTGCACGCTCCTCCTCGTCGCCGTGGGCCCTTCAGGAAAAAATGACATCTTCAGATGTCCCGTGCTTGTGACAACCTTTCTGCAAGCTGCGTACCATCTATGTTCTTTCGCTGTCAAACTGCGGGCACAGCCAAATGAAATGCTCGATGTCGCCGATGTCACCACAAACGCCACAAAACGGTGAAGCGCCTCGCCCAGTTTTGAATGACCAAGCCGGCGTGTATGCGGAGTCAGTTATTATCCGGTAAAGAAGCGTCGCTTGTTCTCTAGAAAGTCCGTGGATTACGCATGACTGATGCGGAAACTTGTGGATCGCCCTGAAGTGATTGCGTATTACATCCTTGTTGTTCTGGTAAGTTTTAGGCGCTCTTATTTTTGGAACACAAGTTCGCGCTTCACGTGCAAGGGCATCAGCTTTTTCATTGCCTTCAATTCCAACGTGGGAGGGGATCCACTGAAACTTTACATTGAAGCTCTTGCCGATCAGGTGTTTAATGAGCGCCAGAGATTGTCTTGTGAATTTTTCTTGAGGTAGCCCCTCGATGCAGTCGCTGTAACGCCGACTGTGAATCCGTCAGCAGTACCACATCTCGTGCAGAAAACGATCGCAATTTTCGCAAAGCCGCGGTGATTGCGGCGCTTTCTACTGTTGTGGAAGACACAACACGATCCAGGCGGCCCGACCATGACACGCCCAGGGAGGGTATGCAGAAAGCCGCTGCGCAGCTATCCGTCTGTGTGCACACTGATCCGTCAGTGTAAACTTGTAGGTGACCACGGTACATGGTGCTCAAATGGTCCAACACCAGAAACTTTGCTTCCTCAGCTGGAACGGTGCGTTTCGTCGGCAGTTTAGGAACCCTGAAGTTACAGGCAACGTCCACAAAGGACCATGGCGGGTCGATAGGGCTCCGTTGAGGCGATTTCAAGCCTAAATGTCGAAATGTGTTCAGTGCCGCGTGAAAATGTGAGTCAGTTCTTGCTCTTAGCCGCCGGAGAAGGGCCGTGCCTGTGGAGGACTCGCCCAGTCTTGATATCTGCGTCAATAAAGCCTGAGACGCCAGGAGGCGGAGTGGTAGAGACTCGGCTTCATCGCTGACCTTCTTGTTTGACGCCGCCTGAGGGACTCCCATCGTCAAGCGAGGACCCTTTCTGTGCACTGCCTCTAAGCGTTCAAACTGGCTCGGTGATGGCGATATCAGCGGCAGCTGGTAAAGAAAGCGGCTTGTTATGAGCGCAGCATTCAGCTTAAGCATCGACATAGGATTGTTGCCCCAGCGTACACCTGCCATGCAACGAAGAGCGTTGAGTCTTTGTACGGATGTGGCCACAATACCATCAACCGCTCGTCGCCATAGTAACTTGTTATCGATGGTAACGCCCAGGAAACGAACACTTGTCGCACACGAATGGAATGGCCTCTGATATTCAGCGACAGGCGCGTTGACTTCCGTCGCACCCCCGGGAAGAGCATGAAGGCAGATTTCTCCGCTGATAGAGACAGGCCAAGTGTCGACAAATGGCGTTCAATGATTGAAATGGCGCCCTGTGCTATCCGGGCCAAACGTTTGTGTTGGTACCCTGAGATCCAGATGCAGATATCATCGGCATAGATGGATATTTTAACTGCTTTCAGAGCTACTTTCAGAGCACCAGCAAGACTGGCCATGGCAGCGTTGAAAAGCAAGGGAGATAGAACACTTCCTTGTGGAACGCCGAGGGAAACGCTTCGCTCTTCGCTCGTTACATTTCCAAGCTGAACCCGGACACGCCGGTCTCCGATAAATTCATGTACGAAACGAAGAGCATTTCCCGAAATACCCATGGCTTGGAGTCCGTTGACGATGCCTGTTTGAAGCACACAGTCATAGGCTTTGGCAACGTCCATGAAGACGGCGAGTGTCGAGAGGCCGCTGACACGGTGGTGCTCGATGTGGCTCAGCAGGTCCAAAACACTGTCCTGGGCGCTCAGCCGTGGGCGAAATCCCGTCATACACGCGGGCCATCTTCCTTCTTGCTCAAGGTACCAAGTTAGTCTTGTGCATATGAGTCTTTCCATCAACTTAGATACGCATGATGTTAGCGATACCGGTCGATATGAGGCGAGGCTCGCAGGATCTTTTCCGGGTTTCAGCACTGGCACCACCCATGCTGTCTTCCATACAAGTGGGATCTCTCCTGTGCTCCAGACATGATTAAATATGTCCAAAAGAGCACGCCTTCGATTATATGGCAGATTTGTCATCATCTGATTGCTTATCATATCGGGACCCACAGCACAGCGTCTTCTTAATTTGCTAAGCGCCATATCCAACTCTCGAAAAGTGAACGGCGTATCCATCGTATGGAGTAATTGAGGTGGCAGAGGTATTGCCACTCCTGCTGATCTGCCAGATGTGTATTCGTCTGCGAAATCCTCTGCAAGGGTTTGCAAATCTTTTCCTTGCTTCAAAGTGAGTGCTTCGAATGGTCTGTGAGAGCGGATCTTTCCAGAAAGACTATTAATGACTCTCCATATTCTTGTCAAGGGTGTAAACGGCGATAGACTTTCACAGAAAGCAGCCCATTGAATTCTGCGTAGTTTTTTTGTGTGGCGACGAATGGCAGCGTTTATCCGGTTGTATTCAGTTTTCACCGATGGGTTTCCTTTTTTCCTCATGAGCTTCCGCTCCGCTCTTCTACGTGCTGCGCACAGGTTCTTTAACTTCAAGTCAGGAGCAGGGAAATGATCGGGCAATTTCAGCAACGATGTAGCCGCTCGCTTACTTCGTAACATATCTGCAAACAGCTCACCAGAGGATTCGTCCAGCGCTGCTCTGTACGTGTCCCAGCGAGTCACATTGCAGAAATGTCGACCAGCGGTCCCAAATCCGATGATATTGGTGAAGATGGGGAAATGGTCGCTGCCCATCCTGTCTGGGGCCGTTGCCGATGATACCAGAAGGTCCGCGGAGTGTAATACAAGGTCTATCGCACTCCATGAATCTGGTGGCCGGAAAAAGTTGGTTTGCCATCATTCGCCACACATAAGTCAGCAGCATCCGCTGCTGTTAAAAGTCCCTTGCCTCGAGAATCAGCACTCTTATCTCCCCAGAGCGGATGATGTGCGTTAAAATCACCACAGATTATTCGAGGAGCGGGACACCGAGTGCAAATGTCCTTTAGGAGAGCCTCCATGGAGACCTTCTTGCGTGGACTGATGTACACCGATATTACACTCAGTTTTCGGTTTCCTATGCACACTTGCACCGCAGCGACTTCCAGTGAGTTGGAACAGAGGTCTTGCACTGGTAATGCGACGTGAGGCACTTCCCGCCTTATGTATATCGTGGCGCTTCCATTTGCAAACGATGGTATGCTCGGATTGCAATGTCGGATATACCCTGTGGGCGTCCTTCCATTTGAGAGGCCGGCTTCCGAGAGGGCTAAAATCGGTATAGGAATGTCTCGCAGGAATAAGTTAAGCTCACGCAGACGCTGCAGAACACCGGCACAGTTCCGTTGCATTATTAAGGGCACTTGTGAGGGACGGAATGGGCCAGGTGGGCGAGACATTGCCATTATTCTACTGTGTATACGTGGAAGCAGAGCACAGTATCACTGACTCGAGAGCCAGTACTGCTTCCAACATATCCTTCGTAGAACTCGCTGGCATCTTCGCGACGTGTGAGCGTAGTGCCGTGAACAAAGCGCGAATCACGTGCTCGCAGTTTTCCTGCTGATTGCATCCAGTTGCTTTAGATCGGTTCAATGCAGCCGCATAGGTGCGCTTGGTGGACTCTGGGACACGTTCTTCAGCAACATTATTCGTTTCCGTTGGCTCAGTTACGTCTCTTGTCGGTTTCAGGCGCGGAAAATTTCCTGCGTGGTCATTATCCAAACCACTAAGTTGCGGCGCGTTGGTCGTCTTCCTTGTGTTCGATGGTTCGCTTACAGCCTTCGGGCCGAGGACAAACGTCTTATTTCTTCGCTGAGCGGCTGTCCGTGCTGGACATCGGCCGTAGCTAGCTGGATGGTCACCGCCACAGTTAGCACACACAGTCTTTCAACACATTTTTTTCGCGTTTCTAGAGTATCGTACTTTACTTATAGGACAGTTGCTTATAGTAGCGTTCTATTTTTCATGGTTTATCGCGTAGGTAAAATTCAGTGAATTGTAGCTTGGTCGGGTGATCTCACCAAAACGGATAAAAAGCTAACGCATAAAGTATTTTTATACAGTTCTCCACAAACGATACTATCTCCTAAATTTTTTGTTTTACTTGTGCACGGCGCATAGGCCCTAAATTAAAATCCCGAACATGGCAAAAACGATACTTGGGCTTATGATGAGACGTCTGTAAGACCCTAAGGTGGTCCGAAAATGAACAGAAGAGCCCATACGATCGAGAAGCTTAACAACTTTCTACAGAGCAAGTTTACTCAAAGTAACTTTTGTTTTAGTCGAGAAAATAATTGACATTTAGTGTCATCATTGCATTAGTTCGCCGTGGGTGAAATACATACCAACTGAATTAACTGCTTGAAAAACTTGTCGATTCATAGCACATGGTTTGCGGTTCCTTTTGTTAGTACTCTTTCTTGTACATTACATATCAAGGGAATAGGAAACATAGGTAAAAATGTAACTATGCTATTGGCTTAGATGCGACAGTTCCCCCAATAAAAAAATCGCGTTACTTATGGCACTGCTTACGCACACCGGAGGCGGCGGCGGTCCACTATGCCACAAAATTGGCTGTTGTTGTGAACAAATAGCAGCTGCAAAACAGTCCTACTGTAACCAGAATCTGATGCCTGCAGCCACCCAAATGAGGATGTCAGAAATAGCTTGGCATATTCTGTCAGCAAGGTCGCGAACTACGAACGGAAGGCGCAACTATGTGGTGCGTCGTCACATCTTGCGCCGCTCGTAGCAGAATACAGAGACGAACTTCGTGTGGATCCGCTATAAATGGGCATGCTCCCACCTCTTCTCTCAGGTTAACATGAACGTTCAGACTTAACTTCATATAGCTTGTTTGGCAAATTGAAAGCCAGCAAATGCGGGAGCGTCGCGGGTACGCGTCCGCGTTGGTAGCCCGCATAGCGTCACGAACGGAAACACGCCATCTCAGAACGCATCTCTCACAGAACCACTGAGACAGCGAACATAGTGATCATGAGAGGTGGAACACGCCGCCCAACGAATGTCAACACGACTAAAAAAAGTGATACCTGATACCTCGTGTGACATTCGTTGTGAGGCACCACCTAAAGGTACTCTCCTGCATGAATGCAGAGCCGGCACGAAGGCTAGCCGACGGAAGAGAGTAGCAAAGGTCGAGCGGAGAAGATGGTTAACGGCCTCATCATGTGTATCTGGCTGGCATTAAAAAAATAAAGGCTTTGTACCGGGCTGACCACTACGTGAGTTCCACTGACCGCTCGATCTTTGCTGCATCAACGAGTGCAATGACCCGTCTACAACGGCGTTGTGGAATTGACTGGCGCCTTGGTCGGTGGTGTCTTGGTGTGATAGGGTACCATTAAGAAGTAGGAGCTACACTGAGGTGCTATTACGACGCTGCTAAGTGAGACAAGACGCTCTCAACGCAGTCGATCGTTCATCTAGACGCAGCAAGTCGCTGAACTCCTTTCCCTGTGTAAATAAGTTTGAAAAGTGTAATTAAATCTGTTTGTTTGCATTTTACCATCCCCTAGAGATCCGTGACGCTACCAAATGGAGTATCGGGTACGGCGTATCCCCGCGCCTGAACAACAGGATGTAGTTTACCCTGGACCCCAACATTCCCATAGCTCCGTTCTTGAATCGTGTAAAACATATTGGTTTGACAGGGAGGCCCACACGAAAACTTGCGAATTGAATGTATTTGGAGCATGCGTAGTAGTCACGGTGCAAAACAGTTGTAAAAAGATATGACGTTGTATAGAAGTTTTGTTAACTTTCTTTCTTGCTATTGGAGTAAAAGCCCTCTGCAGAAGTTTAGAACTTCTGCAGCGTCAACGAACAAGCGTCAACGAGAGCGCCGCCGTGACCTCCCAAGTAGGGACACCGGGCCACAAACATCAGCTGGCCTGCACAAGTATGCCTGACTGTAAGCGACAAGACATCACCGAATCTGAGGATGACTCAACTGAGATCGGGGACCACAACGCGGCGAACTCTACGGATCTAGACATGGACGAGGGTGGTTTTCGTGTGGTGCGCCATCGCAAAGACAGGACAGTGGGTATTCCGGTGATACTTGCTCCAGCATCCGAAGGAGCTAACTTAAGGCAAGTCAACCCTATTGCCCTATATTCTGAGATTGAAGCGATTCTCGGTGGAGCCCCAGTCAAGAGCCACTTCACAGCACAGGGTTCTTTGCTCTTGGATATAGCGACGGAAGATCAAGCTAACGTGCTTCTAGAGACCAAAAATATCTGTGGCATAGCCATATCTGCCCGTGTACCCCATAGCTATATGAAGAATACGTGTGTTGTAAGAGGTGTCCCAAGATGGTACTCGGACGAAGAGTTGCTTACCTACCTGAAACCTCAGGGAGTATACCACGCAAGAAGAATCGTCCGTCGGGTCCAAACCTCGTCCTCCGAATGGGAATCCAGGCGTACTGGCTCTGTGGTGCTCACATTCGCTCCCAATTCGGAACGCCCAGAGAAGATCAACCTTGGCTTCACCAGACATGAGCTGGAAGACTACGTGGAGACACCGCCACGTTGTTTCAAATGTCAGCGTTTCGGGCATGTCGCCAAGCATTGTCGTGGAGAACAGAGGTGCAAGCACTGTGGGGGGCCTCATGACTTTAAGACGTGCACAAGTAAAGAAAAACTTGTGTGTGCTAACTGTGGCGGTGACCATCCAGCTAGCTACGGCCGATGTCCAGCACGGACAGCCGCTCAGCGAAGAAATAAGACGTTTGTCCTCGGCCCGAAGGCTGTAAGCGAACCATCGAACACAAGGAAGACGACCAACGCGCCGCAACTTAGTGGTTTGGATAATGACCACGCAGGAAATTTTCCGCGCCTGAAACCGACAAGAGACGTAACTGAGCCAACGGAAACGAATAATGTTGCTGAAGAACGTGTCCCAGAGTCCACCAAGCGCACCTCATGCGGCTGCATTGAACCGATCTAAAGCAACTGGATGCAATCAGCAGGAAAACTGCGAGCACGTGATTCGCGCTTTGTTCACGGCACTACGCTCACACGTCGCGAAGATGCCAGCGAGTTCTACGAAGGATATGTTGGAAGCAGTACTGGCTCTCGAGTCAGTGATACTGTGCTCTGCTTCCACGTATACACAGTAGAATAATGGCAATGTCTCGCCCACCTGGCCCATTCCGTCCCTCACAAGTGCCCTTAATAATGCAACGGAACTGTGCCGGTGTTCTGCAGCGTCTGCGTGAGCTTAACTTATTCCCTGCGAGACATTCCTATACCGATTTTAGCCCTCTCGGAAGCCGGCCTCTCAAATGGAAGGACGCCCTCCCACAGGGTATATCCGACATTGCAATCCGAGCATACCATCGTTTGCAAATGGAAGCGCCACGATATACATAAGGCGGGAAGTGCCTCACGTCGCATTACCAGTGCAAGACCTCTGTTCCAACTCACTGGAAGTCGCTGCGGTGCAAGTGTGCATAGGAAACCGAAAACTGAGTGTAATATCGGTGTACATCAGTCCACGCAAGAAGGTCTCCATGGAGGCTCTCCTAAAGGACATTTGCACTCGGTGTCCCGCTCCTCGAATAATCTGTGGTGATTTTAACGCACATCATCCGCTCTGGGGAGATAAGAGTGCTGATTCTCGAGGCAAGGGACTTTTAACAGCAGCGGATGCTGCTGACTTATGTGTGGCGAAATGATGGCAAACCAACTTTTTCCGGCCACCAGATTCATGGAGTGCGATAGACCTTGTATTACACTCCGCGGACCTTCTGGTATCATCGGCAACGGCCCCAGACAGGATGGGCAGCGACCATTTCCCCATCTTCACCAATATCATCGGATTTGGGACCGCTGGTCGACATTTCTGCAATGTGACTCGCTGGGACACGTACAGAGCAGCGCTGGACGAATCCTCTGGTGAGCTGTTTGCAGATATGTTACGAAGTAAGCGAGCGGCTACATCGTTGCTGAAATTGCCCGATCATTTCCTGCTCCCTGACTTGAAGTTAAAGAACCTGTGCGCAGCACGTAGAAGAGCGGAGCGGAAGCTCATGAGGAAAAAAGGAAACCCATCGGTGAAAACTGAATACAACCGGATAAACGCTGCCATTCGTCGCCACACAAAAAAACTACGCAGAATTCAATGGGCTGCTTTCTGTGAAAGTCTATCGCCGTTTACACCCTTGACAAGAATATGGAGAGTCATTAATAGTCTTTCTGGAAAGATCCGCTCTCACAGACCATTCGAAGCACTCACTTTGAAGCAAGGAAAAGATTTGCAAACCCTTGCAGAGGATTTCGCAGACGAATACACATCTGGCAGATCAGCAGGAGTGGCAATACCTCTGCCACCTCAATTACTCCATACGATGGATACGCCGTTCACTTTTCGAGAGTTGGATATGGCGCTTAGCAAATTAAGAAGACGCTGTGCTGTGGGTCCCGATATGATAAGCAATCAGATGATGACAAATCTGCCATATAATCGAAGGCGTGCTCTTTGGACATATTTAATCATGTCTGGAGCACAGGAGAGATCCCACTTGTATGGAAGACAGCATGGGTGGTGCCAGTGCTGAAACCCGGAAAAGATCCCGCGAGCCTCGCCTCATATCGACCGGTATCGCTAACATCATGCGTATCTAAGTTGATGGAAAGACTCATATGCACAAGACTAACTTGGTACCTTGAGCAAGAAGGAAGATGGCCCGCGTGTATGACGGGATTTCGCCCACGGCTGAGCGCCCAGGACAGTGTTTTGGACCTGCTGAGCCACATCGAGCACCACCGTGTCAGCGGCCTCTCGACACTCGCCGTCTTCATGGACGTTGCCAAAGCCTATGACTGTGTGCTTCAAACAGGCATCGTCAACGGACTCCAAGCCATGGGTATTTCGGGAAATGCTCTTCGTTTCGTACATGAATTTATCGGAGACCGGCGTGTCCGGGTTCAGCTTGGAAATGTAACGAGCGAAGAGCGAAGCGTTTCCCCTCGGCGTTCCACAAGGAAGTGTTCTATCTCCCTTGCTTTTCAACGCTGCCATGGCCAGTCTTGCTGGTGCTCTGAAAGTAGCTCTGAAAGCAGTTAAAATATCCATCTATGCCGATGATATCTGCATCTGGATCTCAGGGTACCAACACAAACGTTTGGCCCGGATAGCACAGGGCGCCATTTCAATCATTGAACGCCATTTGTCGACACTTGGCCTGTCTCTATCAGCGGAGAAATCTGCCTTCATGCTCTTCCCGGGGTGCGACGGAAGTCAACGCGCCTGTCGCTGAATATCAGAGGCCATTCCATTCGTGTGCGACAAGTGTTCGTTTCCTGGGCGTTACCATCGATAACAAGTTACTATGGCGACGAGCGGTTGATGGTATTGTGGCCACATCCGTACAAAGACTCAACGCTCTTCGTTGCATGGCAGGTGTACGCTGGGGCAACAATCCTATGTCGATGCTTAAGCTGAATGCTGCGCTCATAACAAGCCGCTTTCTTTACCAGCTGCCGCTGATATCGCCATCACCGAGCCAGTTTGAACGCTTAGAGGCAGTGCACAGAAAGGGTCCTCGCTTGACGATGGGAGTCCCTCAGGCGGCGTCAAACAAGAAGGTCAGCGATGAAGCCGAGTCTCTACCACTCCGCCTCCTGGCGTCTCAGGCTTTATTGACGCAGATATCAAGACTGGGCGAGTCCTCCACAGGCACGGCCCTTCTCCGGCGGCTAAGAGCAAGAACTGACTCACATTTTCACGCGGCACTGAACACATTT
>JALIZH010032859.1:0-23396 GCA_030522465.1 Rhipicephalus appendiculatus | reverse complement strand
AACCAACCCAAATTTGCCCAAGTGGTCCGAAGTAATCCCCTTCTGGGTCACATCCAATTACTTCAAAAGTTCACTTCAAGAAATTTGCCCTCTAAACATATCGAAACTTTTCTGAAAGCTACTCTTTTTCAGGCCAATGCCATTATAACGGAACATACTACCCCTAAAGGCAATTTCAGCACATGGACTCCGAAGTGTTACATGGCTTTGTGTAAGAAAAGGCTAAGAACCCTGACAATTATAGAGTAAGCGTTCTTCCGAACATGCAATCTTTATCGATTACTTCCGGCACGTTCTGTATAATGTTACTTTTCAGTAAATAATTCTCTGCGACGTTGATACGTGCGTGGGAATGCCAGTGTATGTTTGAGTGTTTGTGGTATCCCCCACAAAGCCACCATACATTCAGTGTGTACCTAGGATCGCCGTTTGTGTTCGTGTGTCCTCTCAGCAATGAGAGGTAAGAGCATGTGTGAGGAGAACAGGCAGAGACGCGTATGAACAGGTGTTCATGGGACGATCCCCTAGAGCAGCAGATATCATAGAAAGCTTCCTCGAAGCAGTGCCAGCTGCTTGGTGAGTATAATAAAGATGGGTTCACGTGAACCACCTTAGGCTATGGGCTATGAGTCGGGTTATAGAAAACGCTGAGCCTGGGCGGAGCAGACTGTGTGGTAGGCCGGAGAACCATACAACGTCAGATTAGCCTTAACAATCACCCACTAAGGCTATCGCCTTCGAGTCGTCTTAGTGACAGTGCGAGAGGACGCAGCAGTTTCACCCTAATAACACAAAGCATGTAAACGTATTGCTTATTTAGTTTATATCATTACTATTCTCCCTGAACTTGTCACGTATGCTAGTTTTACTTGTTCGCAGAAGTAGGTTAGGTATGTAAGCTACAGGGGTTGCCACTGCATCACAAACGAACGTTTCATATCTCGCCATGGGCGGCTAGCAGGCGTCATGTTTACAATGCCAAGGCTCGCTTACCCGTGAATGCCAGCACCGCTGCAGGGGTAGGCGAACCACTGCTTCAGAACTTTCTACATCTTTCACATTCAGTGCAACTGCATACGTGTTTCAAAGTGCTTTGACTGCCATGTGACGCTGAAAGTGTTGTCATAGAACCCAGCTGACACTGACTCTAGAAGTTCATGTCAATACCATAACAGCAGGCATAATCAAACTTTCCGGCATTGGGGAACCCTAAAGGCTTTTCCAGAGTGCCGCGGAACCTGCAATGCCTCCTTGAGCATGAATGCATTGGAAAGTGGGGCGAGAGGGAGGAAGGAGGCGATAACGCGCCTAGACGCGCGCAATCACAGTATTACTAATACCGCCTGTGTTGGCCTATTCTCTCTTGTTTATCAACATCGAAGGTCATCGCTGCTCATATAGAACTACCGATAATACAGAGACCTTGAATTCGCCCATGCGCTGTTTCGCGAGTCGCGTAAAGTGTCCGCTGATCTTACAGTACATGGTTCAAGCACCGAGCAGCGTAAGCAACCTGTTCACGCAAACGAACCGCCGGACGTGCGAAGGCCTGTTTTATTTTTATTGCGATAGCAATTATATGGACACTCGCGGCTGGTTTTCGCCGTCGGCGTCGGCGTCGGCGTCATTTGCCGTATATGTATATATATAACCGGGCCCGCCAGTCGTTCGTGAGCGTGAAAAGACGCAAGGGGGGGTGGTCCCGTCCCTCGAGCGATCTTCGATTTTACGAGCGGGGGCGCGCGGCGCGTTATCTCCCCTTCTCGGCGGCCGACAGCGGGCGGGGGGGGGGGGGGGGGGGGCGACGTTCGATTTTACGAGCGCGGGCGCGGGCGCGCGCTTTATCTCCCCCTTCTCATCTCCCCTTCTCGGCGGCCGGGCCGGCGTACCCTTCTACGTGCTGCGCTCTCAACGCGAAGAGAATTCTCTTAAACAAGCGTTTTCTAGAGTTGCGTGAGATCGGATCCAAAAGAGTTAGCTGCCAGCCTCGCTTTGTATAACATTACAATTTTTTGCTATCGCATTCATTGCTTCACCCTTGCGGTGAAACTGTGACTTTTTTACAGAAAAAAAAAGGACCCATGCCAGTGGCATATAGAATGGACCATCGACCGATACACCGATCGTATAGTTAAGCGTAAATTCTCGCGTAGCCTACAGCCTGTACGGAGCAACACGTCTTACGTTTATTAAATCTCTCGTTGTGTTTTAATTAAAAAATCGACATAAATCAGTGGCGAATCACTTGTATGAAAACTGTGCCACGTGATCGCCGATGCGAAATAAGCCACGAATAAAACGCCGAGGTACTCGTTAATGTCATTTCACAGCTTTGCGCGCTCACAAGCATGACTTACGAGCGCTCAGCTCGTTCTGTCAGCACGTGTCCGCAAATAGTGCAAGTTTCATTGCACGCATAGACGACGAACCTTTAGTGCTGCGACCACGTGGGTATCTCACTACCAGTAGACACCAGATAGTGTGCGAAGGTTCGTTAAGTGCAAAATAGAATGCAAAGGAGCTTGTCAAAGTAAATCAATTAGTTGCTTAAGGACGGTAAAACGGGAACAGGTAGCACTCGTTCTGGCCGCTCGGGGAACCCTAAGGTGTCCTTCACGGAACCCTTGAGTTGCAGGGAACCCAGTTTGAGGTCCCATGCATGAAATCACAGTGTGAGCATGTGGTACTGATGAAGGCATATTTATTTGGCCCTGGTAATAAACACAGCAAAAATATAATCATAACCATATCATTCTCGTACATGCCACCGCGCCACTATTTACGAGAACGTCTACGCCTTCGCATGCCATAAAACTTCGCAAAGCATGGTCTCAATACTGCAGCTGGTTTTGTGCTGCTTCCCGTCCTGCTAGGACTGATGTTAAAATCACCGGACAGAGAATAAGCTACTCTGCGATGGTGCATGTTGTTACCCATGAAGGAACTAGGTTAACTATCGTATCGCAGATATAAGCTGCATCTTTTGTATTTTGCAAAACTGCGGCAGGCATTGCGAACTGGCTTATTATGCGCTTCTCTGTGTTGAGATACCCTTATAATTACGGTCTAGCTCCGTGGCGTCAATAAGACGGCCACTGAGCGGAAAATGTCAAATCGTGATTTTTTGTCGTTCGATTGTCCTGTATACACTTGTACCCTTGATCATGTATATACATGGTGCTCCTAGCTTTAAAAGCTTTCTAATATGTTTTTAAAGTAAGCGCTATTGCTCACTTGAATTGGCAGCACCACGTGCCACCGTCATAAATATATGCCGTTCAGTTGCAGCCAGGGCTACATGTGTCGTCTGCTCGTTCTGCGAGTTTTAGACGCCGCACACATGCATATTTGCAAGGTGCAATTAACATCACTTATACGTGCACACAACGAGGGTTGTCACCCCCGCCCACCTCCTCCGTCGCATTGTTGCCACGCTGCTTTTTAAATAATTTGGATGCTTAAGCCAAGCGGTGTTGGGACAGACAGCCAGAAAGAAGGTTATTGAGGTCCTGAGGAACTAACTGGGAAGGGGGGGGGGGTATCGTACGATGGCTGACAGTGCAGCACGTATACTGTTTCTTTCATTTTTGATCCCGGGGCGGAGGTTCGCGAAGCACCATCTCAATGCATCTGAAATTTGAGTGGCTGGGATCTTACGGACCTCGACCCCAGTGGCGCGACAGCTTGCTATAACTTTCAGCCGTAGTTTTTAGGGACGACGATAGCGCTTGTTTCCACGACGTTGAAACAAATATGTTTAAATTCCGTTATAATTAGACACGAACGTACTCCTTAACGATGAATGGCACAAGTATAACTTTTTCCGTCAGTTGCTCTGTAAAGCAATCACCAGCATTGTGTGAACAAATTGTGAGGCAAGCTTGTAAAAGATATTCCTAAGTGCGATAGATTTCAAGAACCTACCATCCGAGAACGAAATTCCATGACTATTATTTAAGTCGTGACATTGTTAAGCCTAAACCATTCCTTCCATAGGAACAGTAGTTGTGTATTGTTGGTTGCATATGTGGAAGTACATGAAAGATGGCACTTATAAATTTTGGTTTGAAAAACACAATGAACACCATGAAACACCAAGCTGCTGCTATTATTTAATTCCATTCTATCACTTGAAACTTATACAATAAATTGAGGCAGCAGTCATGTTAACTATAACCGTTGTTCATTTAGCCCGAAGGCTGACCTTCATAGTGACAACTGACGATGTTTTCAGCATTTCTGACTACGAATGAGTAGTTATATCAAGATTTTGCGAATGTACTTCGAGGCATTTGCAACACGCCGACGCGGCGGACCCTGCTGATATCACCTGCCATATTTCATAAACATAAAATATTCCTTGATAGTCCGAACACATTCTTGTCTTGTCTTCATTCTTCCCTACAACTTGGTACAGCCACGGGAGCCAGTCAAAAGTGCTCAAAATAGCCTTGGTAACAAACGTGCCAACAATGCGCGGAAGGGAGAACTTAAGCTGTAAGAACAATGGGCTTCCGCTGTGTGCCTTATTTGCTACTCCGTATCGTAGTCGGGTGTTGTTTTCAAACCGGTTAAAGGTGTTGCACACCCTTAACAGGTTTGAGTGTTTAGCCAGACAATCTGCACACAATCTTTTAACAGCATGTCCACCCACTTACACTGGTTACTTGATATGAGAAGCCTTCGCTTAATATGTCACATGCTTTTAAGAGAGCCATATTTCACAATTACTGAGAAAAATTCGCTTTATTAACACAATCTGCCATTTTTGTAACTCGCTTATGTTTTCAGTTGTACTCAATCATTTTGTACAGGTTAAAAAGCACTTAGCTACAGCAAATGCAAAGCTACTTTTCTGAAAACAACTTGAATATCGTATCGTCGCATGTTTATGTTCCATCGGTGCTTTTGTTCGTCATTATATATATGTTGGCTACCGTTGCGGCCATAGTCGTCGCGTGTGCAAAAGTCACCTTACCAGTAAGCGTAAGCGTGACGTTGAAGGCAGTTCGTATTCCCATGAATAAGGGCCTCTGTACCTTGGTAGACGCGGAAACATGCCAGTTAATGATAAAGCAAGCTCATGTTCGACCGGCCATTCCAGAGGACGCGCTAAGGAGACAGGAGGATCTTCCCAGAAAGTCCTGCAATATTTCAAAATACTACAGGAAACAAGAGCTTATCTACCAACTCACCCCATCCCAACTAGAGAAGAGGCAGTAATCATCAAAATCTTGCCAACCAATAGTTCCGTTCACATGATCGTAATGCACCGAATTTCCCTGAGAGAACACATATATTTGCATGTACTGTGACGTACCCGACACACGGTGTCATACAGAGTGGGGATCAGTGGCGTAGCCAGGGGGTGGCACACCGGGCACGTGCCCCCCCCCCCCCCGAATTTTTTTTCGCCATGGCAAACATAGCGAAAAATGGCCATTTAAAGGAGGTGCCCCCTCGGAAATCAAGGAGGTGCCCCCCCCCCCCCCGAAAAAAAATTCTGGCTACGCCCCTGGTGGGGATGCGTACATAAACATGGCATCGTAGGCAATCAAGCCATCTCTAAAGAGCGCTGGGGGCCAAGCTATCAGAGCCGGTCCTGAATAGTAAGCGCAGCCTGGCGGAACGGGCTCGAGAGATGGTCAATGTTCGCGACTACAGGGTGATAATGAGGCCGCCCACCTAGCGCGCACTCTGCGCTTCCCCAGATGAAAAGTTTATTCTCCTCTACTTTTGACTGATGGGTGGCGCGATATCGCACCGAATCCTGTGCAGTTGTTTGGTTTCTCGCGAATCAGTGGAGAGTAGCGGTACGAGGCCGCTTTGAGAGGCCATGAAACCTAAAAATCACTCCAGAAAATGTGACGCAGGCACACTGTCGAACGCACCGTGTTGATGTCGCTTGTACGGACTAAGTGAGGGCACCTGCAATTAGACGTCCCCATCCAGTACTCTGCATCGTTATGAGACGGACACAGGTTGTTGGCAGAAAAGCGGGATGGGTCCCAAACATTGGCGTTCATCACAATAACAAAATTTTATTGCGATAGCAATTATATGGACACTCTCGTCTGGTTTTTACCGTCGCCTTTGGCGTCGCCGTCGCCGTCATGTCCCGTATATGTATATGTATCTATATATTTATAAAAGCCACAAAGAAAAATAATTCACAAAAATGCTTCCGACGCGCGACAACTAACGAGGGACGCTAACCGCTATGCCACAAAAGCGCACGTCCTTCAACTATTTATAGCGGGGCAGGCACCGAGCTATTTATATGCCGCGAGTTTTTCAGCGTGTTTTCAGCATTACCAGTGAGATGGCGCAAAGGCCGCGCTCGGCGGAACTTAGCTCGATGCCCGCCCCGCTCGTCGCGACGCCCGCGCTCATGTAGTCATCTCCCTTAATGCCTCGCGCACTTTGCTCCGTGGGGGTAGACGCCCTTGCGCGCGCGCTTATTTATCGGGGGGGGGGAGGGGGGAGAATTGGGCTTTCGCCGGAACGATTGCGTTGTAGTCACCGAGCGCACGAAGGTCACTTCGCTCGCGGCAGTCCCCCCGTTTGCGAAAAGAACACGCTTTCCAAACACAGCGAAGTAACAACTGTGAAACTTAGTTCGCGCTCGTCTGTACCTGTGAATATGTTTCGTGCGTCGTTTTTGTTTGAGCAGCGCGTTAAGTGTCGAGCTGTGAACGTTGTTAGTTCTCTCTCGTCCTGCGCGTGTTGTTTTCGTGCGTCATGTGTGCGCGAGCAGCGCTGCACGTTTCTACCTGCTTGTCATTCGTCGCTTGACATTCAAATTTGTTGCTATCGCATTCATTGCTTTGCCTTGTGGCGAAACTGTGACATTTTTTTCAACAGGGAATGACCGTGGAGCCACAGTTTGGACAAGTGGACATTTTTTTGGCAATGCAGGAACTGCTTTCTTTATCAGCATGTATGTCAACACTCTTCCCCGAAACAAAATCTCAGTAAGAGAAGAAAAACAGTCCTAAGTGGGAAGAAAGAGGCAGAAAGTGGGAAGAAGAAAAAGGCAGTTTTCACTGATAAGTGTGGTGTGTCTACAGAGGCTGGTAGGTTCAAAGAAAGGTGTTTATGCGCAGAAATCAGGAATTTTAAAAGGCAGCACATCAGGGGAATATTTCAATAGGTAGGCGTGCTGAAGGGGCAGTAAGGCGAAAAATAATAATTAAAAGAAAGGAAATGGGTCGAAGTACCTGGTTTGCATGCGGGTTTTCGCGTCAACAGGGTAGATGAAGGAGGGGAGACATTTCGTGGAGTCACGCGTCGGCATGTGTTCAGGAAAATCTCGCCATTGCATTTCGATCACATGTTAGCGGCCACTCATGAGAAATTCATACACATAATGGCCCAAAATTCTTAGAAAAAATTATTAAGTGGTAGCGTGACGTTTAATCAAGTGTTCTTGTGTGCTTCTTACTGAAGTACACAAAGTTTGAGGTCACCGAGGTTCGCACGTGCTCTATCGATACTGTTGTGCAGATGCTTTCGTATACTTTCTAGTCATGTCCGCGCGATGCCTGTTCAGCGCTACATGAATTCGCTCTCCTGTCTCCACAACGTATTCCTCGTTATCGAGACAAAGTGAACGTTCAAGCATATAAATGCCTTTTGAACTACAACAGGTAAAACAACAGGTAAACCTGTTGTTGGTAAGCCTAACCGCAACCGAAGAGCGACAAAGAGAAAGTGAAGAGACCATGAAGGCGGACAGGTGAAGAAGAGAAGAAAGAAGGGAAGATGGCGATGATGTAGCATCAATAAACTACTGAAGGCGCACTGCTTTCGTGGGCTTTTACGTTTGGCGCAGCCGAGTATAGAACAAGATGTGGGTGACGTTCAACGCGGTACAGCGAGACGGCCAGCCTATCGTCACGGGCTACAAGCTCGACGGAGAAGACTTCGTGTCTGCACCAGAGGAGGCAACAACTCCGGCCCTCTTGTGGACTCTCGCTTCTAAGGCCAACGCAGCACTGGGCGACATCATCGCGAAAGGTACCACGACTATTAACATAGATCTCGAGGAGCTAAGCCACCTGAATAAGCGAGATCTCTGTAATACCCTTAGCCTCGACGCAAATGCATTTTCTTCAACTCAGACATTGTCAGACGCAAAGTTGAAACTTGTCGCATTGCAAAGTCAGCAAGCCCAACGCCAAGAAGCTATTTTAAGTACACTCCCAGCAGGCTGTAAAGTCGGAGCACAAATAGAGCCAGAAGTATTTGACGGCATCTCTTTTAGCGTTAACACTGGCTTGACCTCTACGAATACGCCTGCGAAAGAAATTCTTGGTGCTCGGACTTGGACCGTGTGTTCCATATGTCGAAATATTTAGCCAAAAAATCCCAGGAAATGGTTCGATATCCGTATCGTAAAGCACAAAGGCCGACCCTGGTTTGCATAGAAAGACAGCTTTCGTTCTGCTTTTCAAGGCAATGCGCTCGAGTTGTAGGATGACGCGCTTACATATAGACAGAAAGAAGGAAAATTTTCAGAATATGTCTTTGAAAAGTGTCGCCTACTTCAACTCGCAAAGCCTAAACTTCCATAATCGGCCATTGTACCGCTTGTAATGCTTGGAATGACGAGAGAATGCCGACAGCAGACACAACCCATGTCACCGCGCTCACTACAAAACCTCATTGGTATGATAAAGAATGTTATTGTCACAGATACCTGTATAAAAAAAGAGGGTCACATCGCAAGAAGCAGCGGAGCTTAGGGGTGCACGGCTACAGGACAAAGCATGCGACGAATTTACGCGCACTAATTGTCCTAGCGCTCTATCTTCACGAACCACGAGACACTTAAGGGACTGCGACAGCAGGAGGCCATAAAAACTCAAAGCCAGCCGAGTACTGAAAGAGAGACTGTATTTATAAGAAAGACACACATTCTATATGCTGCTATGATTGTAAATAATCAAAGAAGTGTCAGTAATTATTGATACTGGAGCATCTGTAAGCATGATAAATGAAATAATTGTGTGTCACCACGATATCATCACGGGAAAGTCCAATCAGGTGCATGGCTACGACGGCACCCGCAGGGGATTTCTCCAGATGAACAAATGCTAAACTTCAGTTGAGCAGCCAGGAGGTCACAGTCAAATGTTTGGTACTACCCGAAGTTGACCTTAACTTTATCCTCTCTCGGCTGGATAAGAAGCGCCTAAAGATGAACATATTGTGGGACGATGTAGTAACAACGGATGAAGGCAAAGGGACGAACTATGCGATAGAACCCATGAATAATGTTGTGACCGAGACAAGTAGAATAGCTATGTGCCCTGATGACATCACAGCCAAGTTCCCAGAACTAATATGCGTTGGTGCATATCCACCACCGACAACAGCAATTGAGGTACCGTTTGAGCTGAACGATACAACAATAGTCCACAGAAAGCCGTACGCCTTAAGTCATGAAAGAAAGTTTGGCTGAAAGAATAACTTCAAAGTATGCTCGACTCCGGCATCATCAGGCCGTCTACATACGCATTTGGGTCACCAATTGCTATTGTACCCAAGGAAGATGGTTCCCATCGACTATGCATGGATTATCGACTAATTACAAGACAGACTGAATTGTTCCCTTTCCCAATGCCTCGGATAGATGAAATCATCGATGAAACTGGCGGATGTCAATGGTGTTCAAGAATTGATTTGTGCAAGGGATACTGGCAAGTGCCACTCGAAGAAGGAAAGAGAAAAGACTTTATTTTTACAGAATGAGCCGGCAGTTCGATTTTGGTGGCTTCAGGTGGCGGCTCAGAGTCCCTGGACTGACTCGGGCGGCATCCTCGGCCTGCCGGACGGCCCAGAGCTGGTCGTTCAGCTCCGAGCTTTGGAGGGCCGCCTCCCAGCGGCGGCGGCGCCGACGAAGAAGGTCTCCCGCGGCTCCCGCAGCCGGGGCGGTGGTGGGAACGAGTGAGCTCAAGGCTTCCTCTGGTCTGACATTGACGGCCGTTATAGGCGCATCGCGAACGGCGACGTTTTCGCGGCAGTTGTCGCCAGCACATTCCCAGAGCATGTGACTCAGCGTTGCTCTGTGCCCGCACGCTTTACACATATCGGTGGAATAGAGGTTCGGGTAGCAGTGGCGTAAGATGGCTGGAGGGTACGAGTGGGTTTGGAGCAAGTGAAAGCTTACAGCATCGCGTCTGTATAGTTTATCGTGTGGTGGCGGGAATTTACGTCTTTCGAGCCTATAGTGTTGGGT
The DNA here is from genome assembly GCA_030522465.1 of Rhipicephalus appendiculatus. Taxonomy (NCBI): domain Eukaryota; kingdom Metazoa; phylum Arthropoda; class Arachnida; order Ixodida; family Ixodidae; genus Rhipicephalus; species Rhipicephalus appendiculatus. The sequence goes on along the minus strand of JALIZH010032859.1, from coordinate 13,153 downwards.
AATGTCTCGGAACGTTGTTAGACGATCACCCCACGACCATTGTGATTCTTGTTGCTGCGTGCCTGTCGAAGTGTCTCGAGCCAGCAGACCCGAAGTCCCGTTCTCGGAGTCGGAGGCGGTGGCCACGTAATGGGCCGCGGCTCGGCGAGCGAGAACAAAGAAATTTACAGCATTTGTCCCACCATTTGATATCTATGAGTATAACCGTCTCCCGTTCTGATGAAAGAATTGCGGGGCATGGTTTCAAAAGCTGATGAATAGTGTCCTGAAAGATTACATAGGCAAGTTCTGCAGCGTGCATGCCCATGACATTACTGTTCACTCGAGGAGGAAGGAGGACCACATTGAGCACTTATGTGATGTACTAGAGGCATTCACCTGAGGAAGACTCAAGGGAAACGCTAAGAAAACTGAATTTTTTGTCTAACTGTGATGTTCCTCGGTAGAGTCTTCAATGGGAAAACGAAATGAACAAAAGAAGAAAGTGTGCAGAGAATTTCAAGCCTCTTCAAGCCCTATGATCTGCATGCCTTCCGAGTTTTCCTGGGTCTGGCGGGTCATTTCAGGACAATTATCAAGAATGACACAACGAAATCGAGGTGCTTGGCAGCGCTGACACAAACAGAAGTTCCGTTTCTATGGACCGAAAAGTGGGAACGGTGCTACTTGGATCTTGTAAAAGGTTATTTCGTCTGACCATGTGCTGACATTAGCCGATTTTTCACTACCCTTCGAACTATGTACCGATGCTTCTCACTACAGAACTGGAGCCGTACTCTCTCAAAACGACGTTCAGAAGCGCACTGGAAGGCAACAACAAGTAATTGGATATTACTCATACACATTTTCAATGCCATAAGTTAACTATGCAACCACTGAAAAGGAGGCACTTGGCGATGTCAAGTCTTCGTGACATCATCACCTGATCACGATTTTTCGTATCACTGCTTTGACGCCGCCGATGCCGGTACTCCCAACGGCCGACGGCTAATGGAATTGCAGGAATGTGTGCTTTTCATAGCTTCATAGTGGGCCACCAGTTCTCCAATCTAGTCATCCGAAATGTATTCCTTGCATTGAAAAATAGATTCGAAGAGAGCATACTACTTGCGTAATATATAACAGTGTAGTAAAATTAATGCAACCTAGATTCAAAAGCATACCTTATCAGGAAAGTCAATGATACGCGGCACTCTACACATGCTTTGCTAAGGCTTCTCTGCGATAGCGAGCAGCGGAGAAGTAAGCCCATCTGTGAATAGGTCAAATTCTGCGTGCAAACATATCTTTCATGCGTAGGAGAGCAATCTAGAAACTCTATTAAAAGGACATGTGATCGGATTTCGTATCTACAAACGGGAATACGATGTTTCTCATTTAAATTGCATTTTTTTAATACACGAGAGAGAAAGAAAACTTTATTAATTTACTGGACGAAGAAAAATAAATCATAAACTCACTAGCGTGTAGCACTCGAAGTTTTGGTGCTTGTGAGAGCACGTTTATGCATTGTAATATTGATTACCCCTGGCTTTCCGCACATCATGTTCGAGGCCGTAAGCCGCCTCGACATTTCAGTGTGAAAAAATCCACGAAGTGAATGCTGGTGATGAGGCGAAGCAGTGTGCATCGGATAGTGAATTATCTAGCCGCCGCCCCGTCCATGGCGGCGGTGAGACTGCGCAGATCTTGCGCCTTTATCAGCGACCCCCTGGCGGCATCGTGAGTCTCAACCTCCGGTAGGCAACACTTCTGGCGTTTAGTCGCCGCTTGCTGCGCCTTCAACTCCGGGCTTGGGTTGTTGGCGTTGCCGCTTTGCCACTTTTATGGTGTTGTGGCCATCTATTTTGTTCTGTTTAACAGTGTTTCATTTTGTTCTTTTGAGCCTTTTGTTCTGTCATATGATTTGATTTATGGGTGGTTAAATGTCGGTGTTTTCACGGTGTTGTGGCCTTTGATTTCGTTTATTCTGGTTGACAGGCTTTTGATAACCTTTTTGTTGTTCACAGATATTCAGTTTCGGGTTCAGTTCTGTAGACTACACTGTCCGGACGGACTTGTGAGGTCTTAATGTTCTTCGCCCCTAAAATTAACTTTCACTTTCAGGTGCGATGCTAAGCCAATCGACGGCTGTCATTTGCCGAAAGTTCCACAAGATGGATACCCAGCGTGCTGCGCTGAACCTGTATGCTGAAGAACAAGAATCCTCCATGCAATGATAAAGCCTGTATAAGTATAAGCTTGCATGAGACTTTTTATCTGGACTAAGCACAGCCGAGACAGCGACAACGAGTAGTATTCATAAATAAAGTTGCATGTGAGAGTGTATATTCTTAGTGTATTTTGCAATACCTTGTTTTTCTTATTTAAAATGCAAGGCCCGATTTCATGACAACACTTCATATCGCTTCTACCATTCATTGAAGCGCCACTCTTACATGTACCAGAAGTAATTCATTTACGTAATTACCCCGCTTTTTTTACGGCAGAGAAAGGCTTCCCAATAAAATTGTTTATAGCGTTCTCCTATTTATTTATTTTTATTTACGTGTAAATTTTCTTACGTCTGCCAATTACGTTTGTACTTCCAGTGTCACCAGTGGCGTAGCCAGGAGGTGGCACACAGGGCACGTGCCCCCCCCCCCCGAAATTTTTTTTGCCATGGCATAGAGAGCGAAAAATGACAATTTCAAGGAGGTGTCCCACTCGAAATCAAGGAGGTCCCCCCCCCCCGAAAAAAATTTCTGGCTACGCCCCTGAGTGTCACTACACTACGTGCTCTATAATTACTTACTTTACGAATGAGGAAATAAATGTAGCGTTATGCCATTAGAGGTAACACCGCTCTACGAAAAATACTTGCTGGCCCATATAACACACGAGTTATTCTGGGATATCACAACAGTTCTCGTCACGCCCATGGTGCGACCTTTAAATAAAAAAAGGCAGTCACTATTCTGATTTTATTCTAACTCCCAGAACAGGCGTACTCAAAATTGCGAACGAAATTCTGGCCTCCTGCTCCCATTGGCTTCTACATATGCTACAACTGCGCTTGCCAAGGATCATCAAGTGAGGACGTGTACCGTTGTTCACTGCCTCAGAGCACACATTCGACATAACTCCCGTGTCCCCGAGCACCCCTTGGCCCTTCTACCCTCCGAAAGACCATGTACTACGTTTTCATACATCATACTCAAGCGCCTAAACCGCATTCTATCAGGATATACGCCACCTACGAGAAGTGCGTGCCCCTTGTCAGGCCTCGACCAGCCACAGATACGCCTCGAAATTCCGGGTTTCAGAAAGACCGACCACTCCTGAGTAGCATTACAGCAAGCGGCACTGTTAATATTACATGAGACATATTTGGACAGAATGCAGATATATACTGATGGGTCGGTCTCATCCAGCAGCTCATCAGCTGTAGCTGTTGTTCCAGCTGCAGCAATGAAAATAAAATTTAAATTGTCGCATACGACGTCTACGGCAGCCAGCTGAGACCGCTGCTATGAGGGCTGCTTTACAATAACTCGCTGAAGAGCGTCCACGCAAGTGGGCTATATTCTGCGACTCCAAGGCAGCATTTCAGCGTTTGCAGTTTGCCATGCGTAAGAGGAGTCTTGATAAATTGGTTCATGAAATAAGAAATAGTCACCATGAAGCTGGAGCGAGAGGGCATGATACTGTATATCAGTGGCTACCCGCACAAATTGGTATCACTGGAAATCAATAAGCCGACGATGCACCCCGCTCAGCCCATGAAGGAAGCAGTGAGGTTCCAATGTCTCTATCAAGGACTAATGCGCCGAGACAACTTTATTTGCTGGCTCGGAATCTTAAACGCACGTTTTGGTCGTCCTCCAGCTTCCAAAGGTGTCTCCTATATAAACTTGATCGTCCGCATAAGCTACAATTACCATCGCAAATTTCGCGCTCCGATGCGAGGCTGTTATGCCGCCTTTGGTTGGGTGTTGTATTCCCCAAGGCGCACTCGTTTCCTATCGGTATGGCAGACACCTCTAGATGCTACTCCGGCCGAACTGAAAAAGAGAATCGAACACGTCCTGTACAGGTGCCCTTGCGATGGCACCAAGCGGTGCCCGCTCCGGATGGTATTGAACCAACTGAACTCCAGACCATTTTCTGCACAGAAAATTCTAGGAACTTCGACATGTGGTTCGAGAGCGCAGAAAGCAACGAAAGCGCTACTGAAGTACCTGAACTAAACAAATCTCAGCGACCGCCTGTAGACTGGATGAGCTCCCCCAAGTGTGCTCGTGATTCAGTGTATCTCTCTTCCCTTCTCTGCAGTATCTCTTTTCGCCCCCTTTCTCCCCCTCTCCACCAGCGCAGGGTAGCAAACCGGACGGGCATCGGTTTAACCTCCTGCCTTTCCTTTCATCTCTCTTTCTCTCTCGAAATTCTGGGCTCTGCGCAGAATACACATTGAAATTTCAAGTTGAAATGACTGAATGCGAACTTCTGCCGCTAAAGGGACGTCCAGTATGCCATAAACTTTAATATGAAAGAAAATGAATGGTGAGTAACGTGCTCACGCAACACCGTTGCTTGAACGGGGCGGCTCGTCACTCACAGCATACGCATTATTGGCGCGGTGACGGGAACACTACAACATAACTGACATTGGCTAAATGAGGGAGCACAAGACGTATGCCACATCCGCTAAGAATAGAGACACATCTATCGTGTTTTCTTTTCCACAATTGCTTTGTGTACCTGTAACGCGTAAGAACCGCGTTATTGGGCAGATAAAGAGGAAAACAATCCTTTCATTTTATAAAGGTGTCTGCTTGCCAATCGACGTCAGACTGCGCAGGCGACGCTGCGAGAACAGCCGCCACCAGCACTCTCATCGTCACCCTGGCCCCAACTGGGTAGTGCAAAGAGAGCCGTCCGCTAGCGAGTGTGTCGGTATTGAGACTAGCCTTCCCGAAAATCAAGGACCTGGAAACTCACTGCGTCAATCCACGCACGCTCCCGAAAAATAGGAAACTGATCAAAGTGAACTACGGGTACAATGCAAAAGTTGTTTCAGTTATTTCGGCGCGCTGCAACTCGAAAGCAAAAGCGAGCATCGCATGACATCGCGTTCGAGGCAAGCACTCCGACGTGCGTTCCTTAAAGCCTAAATGCGTTAAATTCAGGTTTACATATAATGTCAAAGCCATGAAGTGCATAAACCAGCAATCTATCTTACAATCAGTGGTACGAAGCTCGCTTTATCCTGCGCGAATGGCCGCGGCGATTTTCGCCTTTGCAGTTGCATGCTCAATCCCTTACTCGCTTCCTGTGCGTTGGAATTTTATTACGCATCCTCAAATGTTCTGTTCACGGTTCTCTTCCGTTTGCATATTCTGCAAATGGGCATATGTGAGTGTCCACTTTCTCGGGGCACAACCAAAGGGAAATACCGTGGCCACTGAGATAGCTCCGGCAATCGCGGAGGCCACGGGCAAGAATTATACCTGAAGATGGTCACGACCAACACTTTGCGATTTACGTTGGAACTTTGAGCTGTTGGAACATAGCTGGAACTATGAGCCTTGAAAACGTACAACCGTCATTTTTATGAAAGGGAACACGCGAGCGGGTAGCCCGCGCGCTCCGGCGGCTTGCAGCGCGTTCAAGCGGGAGCGAGAGCAACCGAAGGCTCTTTTTCGCGTCATCTCGTGGCGAGCAAAACAACCAGTCAATGATGATATGGAACCGGCGGCAAGATTTCGACCCCCTCCATCTTCAAGGCAATTACGCGAGGGTTCGGGCCCTTCAAGGCGATTACGCACGAAGCCGGGCCCGGTCTCTTGCGTAATCGCCTTGAAGGGGGAGGGGGTTGCAATCTTGCCGCCTATTCCATATCACCATTGACTGGTTGTTTTGCTCGCCACGAGATGCCGCGACAAGAGGCTGCGGTTGCTCTCGCTCCTGCTTGAACGCGCTGCAAGCAGCCGCCGGAGCGCACGGACCACCCGCTCGCGTGTTCCCTTTCATAAAAATGATGGCTGTACGTGTGCGATGCTGTGTGGTGACGTCCAGTTCCGTTCATGGCAGGTCGCTGTTGCGTCTACTGTTGTTTTTGACGTTGTTCTGGCGAGTGATCCACCACTTCATTGTGGTTCGGTGGCACGTCCTAATGGCGTAGAGGAAATCGTAGCTCTTTTTCAGTGTGCTAAATTCGCAAACACTCGCAATATATAGGTCAGTCGTTGTTTCGCACGCACTACTTACACCTGGTTGCACAGTAAACCGTGCAAGGGAGTCAGACTTTGTACTACCCAGTGTTGCCAGATGCTAGCGAGCAAACAAGCAAATACTCATCACAAAGGAAGTCCAAAACAAGCAAGAACATTAAGAACTTTTCCATTCATGAAAATATTTTAATAGATAGACAGATGGGTAGTAATATTTATTCAAGTCCAGAAGAATATTCACCCCGTTTTATAGGGGGCACGAATGCGGGCCGCTCCCACGTTGGGACAGGAAGGTCTAGCCTCACCGCCGCATCGTGGGCCTTCTGGACAGCCCGGAGTTGTTCAAACCAGTGGTGGCTCTTGAGAAATGAATTACATTCTTTCTCCGTCAATCTGTGGTCCGTGTGGCGCACTAAAGAGGGGCACTCCCAGAGCATGTGCCTAGAATCGCTAACCACCCCCCACTCTGGATATAGAGGGGAGACCTCGGTGTATGTACTGAAGACGGAGAGTGTGGGATATCACTTGCTCTGCAGGAGCCTAGGAGTCATGGCATGGGGCCTCGCGAGATTTTGACGTGGCAAGGTGAAAGCCCTGGGACTCGTCTGGTAGTGGCTAGTGATCTCGTTGAAGGTAGAAAGAATGTCCCTGAAGAGCAGTGGGTCGGCCTCCGCAAAGTTTACACCAAGCTTGTCCCCGGTCCCACCCGGCACACCGGTGCCCGGCGCGGACGGCAAGACCTGGCGTAATTATAATAAAATATAAGTTTAAGAAATCACCTAATGATTTTCTACAGCCAAAATATGCGCAACCTTGAAAGAAAGCACACAGTGACTTTTTAACATTGTCTCCAGGATAGTATCCATTCGGTTGAAGGCGCGTTTGCCAGTTCATGACTAACGATATTTGTTGATTCCCCCAACGTATGTTTCACTTCAACACTCAGCTACTCAAGGTCATCGACAAACACCCTATTAGGGAACGACAAACGCGCATTGGTAGAACGCGATGATTACTAAAATAACTATATTTGCTGGGCAAATGCAAATATGCCCCCCCCCCCCCCAAAAAAAAAAAACGACAAGCGACTTGAGTTTTACAAGTGAGTCGGCGAAAAAAGGAAGCCCAAATCCGCTTATTTTAAGCTGAACTCGCAACTCTGGTACTGCCTAATACTGCTCCGACAGGTGGCGTTACGTGTCTGCGAAATTGCAGGGTCTGGAGTCTATCACAACAATAACAAAAGCAGAAATCTTGCCGCAAGGCTGCGCTGTGGTAAGGAAGACACTCCATGCATCTCCACGAAGCGAATCATGACGAGTGGGCGAAGCTGTGGGTATCGTAAGGGTGAGTAGCGGTACGTTACCCAGCGTTGCCCCATATAATGTAAATTCAGTGACATAAAGTCACAAATTGTCAACGACAAAGCTAGGTCTTAAGGTGCATAATGTCAATGTAGAAGTCGCCTACTAGTATAAAGGGTTCGTGCTTGTAGGTGTTTTATATGGTTTCGTCCTAATTATGACTGATGTTCGTGTATTGCGAACATCTTTGTTATTCACATAAACACATATGTTTCGACTATAGAAAAGGTTTTCTATATACCTTGACAGCGGACAGTGAGAATCGACGACAAAGCTAGGTCCTAAGGTCCATATAGTGTACGTTTAAGTCGCCGACAAGTATAAAGGGTTGGTGGCTATTGGTGTTTTATATTCTTCTGTCACAATTCTGATTGAAATTAGTCTATTGTTAAACCTTTTCTTGTGTCTCATATGTTTCGACTATAGCCGTGACAACGGACACCGTACACGTACAAGCCTCGCCCTCGAGGCGCTTCGCCCCTTAAATACACGCTAACTGAAAGTGCAGGTGGCAAGCTAAATTGGAGTTCTCTCGCCAACTTGTTGACACGTCAGGGGTTTTGTCGGCGTCCACCGGTACATACATAGTTCTCAAGCGGTAAAAATTATAACACAACCAATAGCCTAACAGTAGTTGTTGCGCCTAAGCAGCAGCAGCGTGAACTTGACGGGCACATACAGCACTGCAGAAAGCCCGTACTAGGCAGCTCCAGCTCGTGCCTCAAGCAGAGCTGGCGATGTGGCTGCAACGCTAGGCACTTCTCTTCACTACAAAATGAATAAGCGTTCAAACAAAGCCATAGACTCAACATAGTATGTTTCATAGAGTTTTACAAGGAAGCTATCTCTGCCGACCCTGTGCCGGTGTAGTTCGGGCTTCACTAAAGCAGGTCGCCTAAACAGAAATAAAGGAGGAGTCTCGTGAGAGTAGTAAACAGGAGGAGGTCATCACATGCACCACAGAGAAGAGGTGGTATTAAACGTGCAGTGAATGAATTAAAACTGGGAAGAGAGAAATGTGTAGGGAAGGGCGCTTCAGCTCCACTAACGTGAAACTTCGGGAGGGGCGAAGCATGCAGTGTTTTCTTCTTCTTTACCCCTACATCCCCGGTTGAAGTTCCCTACGGCATTAAGGAATGGTGTTTCAGCTCCACTAACGTCGCCGGCTATTTTGTTGGGCTAACTGTTGCCTCCAATGTAAGCGGGCCGGTGGCGAGTAGTCGCATTTACCCAATTTTTGTGGCGCGTACCAGTTTTTATGATGGACCATGACTACATGACACACCATGACGACATTAGACGCCGACAAGCCGAGACCCTACAGTGCTTTGCCACATCATGTTCACGTCATGATTGTCTCCAACATTTTGTCGACCTTGTGTCATCATGATGCCATGATAGGATGACCTCACCACGCGAAGTTAACCTTATGATGGACCGTGGCTATAAGACACCGCGACGAGAGGAGACACCGACAAGTCGAGCCCCTATGGTGCTTCATTCCTAAAAAAAATTAGGCAGATCCCAAGTACTATGGGAATCGATGTTATTCGAAGCATCCGGAGGTAAGGTGACTGGGTTGTAATTTTTTTCGAGCGAAACGATATGAAATGACGCTAAAGATATGTACAAATGTTGCACGCACAGACATGTTGAAGAGTCGCATATGTTTCATATAACCAGTTCTTTACAGTTGTGTAACGATGCCAACAGAAACATGAGTATTGCCAACACCAGAAGCCGTAAGCTTATATGTTGAGCTTGTGCTTGCAAGGATGGTAGCCATAAATAGTGCTACGTAAAGCAACGACAGTGGATGGCGCTTAATTATACAACTGACGTTAATCCGACATGACTCCTTCGTCATAGTACGTATGCATTGTTTAAAAATTTAGATAGCGAGCACTGCAACCACAATATACGTTTCACCAACATTAGGCCTGCATGGGTGTTCTGCCAAAGCAGTTTCGAGACCTGACGTAGCTCTGTGGTAGAATGCTTGATTGGCACACAGAATGCTTGGGTTCGATTCCTGCGGGGACTCTTATTTCTATTCTTTGTATTCCTGGTGTCAACGCCACCGATGTCCGTTTTTCTTAACGCTGTCGCCTTTAAATTACCATTGTCAACGCCACCGATGTCAGTATCTCTTAACGCTATCGCATGTAAGTTACCAATGCCTGTTCTCGCTGCTCCTGGGTAAATAAAAAATTGTCTAAGTCCGGTGGCACGTACCCGCATTCCGCGGCCCGTGGTATACGGGTATGAGCCACACGTGTCTAGAGAAATGAGTTTGACGACGTACGCGACGGGATTTTCACGTTATTAATGTCCTGACCAGCCGGACATATTCGTCAATATCTCTTACCCTCCCATACAAATTTTGGTCTACCCCAATTTAAGGAGGCCGTCACGAGATTACCCAGACGTAGGCGGCTAGATAGATAGATAGATAGATAGATAGATACGCAGATAAAAACGCAAAAGTGCTTATAGTACGCAAAAGAAGTGCTTCGCATTTATTAGAACAAAATTAACTTTTTTGGCAACTACCTTCTGTGGTGATTTAAACCGGCCCCCATGGTCCGAATACACATAGAACCACTGTGATATGCACCCTTTCTTACTTTATTTAGTCCGCACACTTTATGATCCTAAAGAAATGGGGGTAAAGCACGTCAGCGTACTTTCGTTTGCATGATACATTCAATTGCCTTGACTTTAGCCGATCAATAGTAAACATCAATCCATGCTGGCGGCTCTGTATCACATGTAAAGAGATGACGTATATAACAGACAGTTGCTATGCAGCTTTCTCGTGATGATGTTGTCTTAACGTAATCATGCGTTCCTCATCAACTTCTCCTCGGCAAACTGTGTATGCTTAGAAACATGATCATAACAAATGGCGTACCACGTTCATTTTGTACTGGTATCTCATGCCTATGCGTCTTATGGGTAGGCCTTCTTTAGGATTATTCGAAGGAGATAAAACATATCACACCGAACTATAAATACATGTAAGCACAATAGATTCCTGTTTATTGCGCAACAGTTGGTTGTCCATGCCAGGAATAAGGGCATTTCAGCAAGCCGTGTTTTGACTTGTACACTATTTCGCACTCTGTTTTTTTAGATGAATTGATTTAAGATATGAGGCCAAGTATCAGATTTAAAAAAAAAGAAAAGCCATAATCACTAGAGATGATTTTAGCGTACAATATAAAACACATTTTTTAGGCACATGTGAGCATTTTAAAGCAAACCCTATTTTTTGTTAATTTTTTATATTTAAAAATGTCATTAAAAGTGGGCCTTACGCCAACACTCCTAACTCAAGTTCCGCTCATTAACGAAGATTTATTTTTTTGTAGGGACATGAAAAAAACTTTGGCTTGTGAAATGAACCAGAACAAATGAGATATGATGAATATTAAAAACATAGTGATTAAATAACCAAAAAAAGTGCATAGCACTTGGGGCACCTTCGTGTAACAGGCAGCCATACTAAGTCTTGTGGCACGATTTTGCCCATTAAGCTTCATTGCACGCCTACTAATGTGATAAGGAAGTGTGTCAAGATCTAATAAAAATGGTTAATAGCAAGAAAGTTATTACTCTTCGCTTACGGAAAACTACCCGAAATATAAGTTCTGAGAAAATGAACAAAAAAAAAAAGATATGTAGCACGTGCAGCGCTTACACAATGTGATCACGAGCTCTAAAATGCTCAATATTTGTAGCCAGTTTCACCGTGGACCTTACTAGTGTGTACCTTTGCTCGAGCGGCAACTCTCAATTTTTTTTTGTGGCTTGTATTGCAGCATCAGTGCCATGACGGGACATTTCCTCGCGCTGGGTGGTCAGGCCCCGGAAACTGAGCGCTTAGTTTCGGTTTCAAGGAACATGCACGCTCGTAGCGGTTGCCGGGCATCCTAAGATTTGGTTGAACGAAATGGGGGTTGATTTGGATGCTCGCATTTATTGCCTTTCAGGAGTTTTTACAAATAAAGAAATTTGATTTCACTGTAAAGAACTTTGGTTTTGTTCATTTGTCTTTTTTTTGTTTCTTATTTTGTGAACCTTAAATCAGGTGAAGCGCGGGAAGTGGTTGATTTGAGTTCGCAGCGCTTTGCGTCCCGCTCCTCCTTGCCACTCGCTCAGCGATATCACAAGTTGGATCTCACTCAGTTATCTTGCTCGGTTGGCGTGCCAAGTACGGGAAAGATAAGACAGAAAGCTGTGACGTGCAAATACCGGAAGCCGCCGTGAGCTACGCCGAGCAAGTCAACCATGCATTAGACGAAGATGGCTACATCGGGCATCATATGTTTTTCGCGGCTCTGCGGTGTGTTAACCCGGGGATTTCCCAGTTCCGCGAAGGTTCTTCAGGTCTCCTAGTGGCAACGGGTGAGCACAAGTATTTGGGTCCATTATTTCAGCATCTATTAATTTTGCATGAGTAGACGAGTAAACCCAGTTCTCTGCAAGCCTGACTATACTGACAGAAACGCAGTGTCGCTAGAATAATCGGTCAGAACTACAGTCTACCTGCAGTCGGCAAAATACTGCCACGCGTGTTATTTTCATGTGCCCCTGTTTTAACCGACAAAGACTGGGGACAATGCTCAGCGCAGATCGCGCCTGAGTGTTCGAGAAGCTTCACGTTCGTTGTAGATCATTCTGTTAACATTTCGCACAGCACCCGAACACTCAAGATTATTCCAGAGCTTGCGCGACGACCAGTGATAAGGCTAGAATGTTCCACGCGTGATTTATAAAAGCCGGCACGTTCCAACGATGATCGGTTGATCGACGGGCCGAAGCTTTGTTCGCCGCTATCAGTGCAGTGTGTATTGCTGTAATCTGACTTTCTGTTTACCAGCCACAAGTTCGGCCTAATAAACAGTTTCATTTTGGACCTACCGACTTCTGCCTTCGTCGACGTCACGACCACGTGACACATCTGGTGGAGGTGCTGCTTCGTTCATCATCCGGACTCCCCCACGGAGCACTGACCCGGGCCCAAGCCACGAAGAAGCCGACGCCAAAGAACGCCCCGATCCTCGAACTAGCCGCAGGCAGAAGGGACTCCAGCCAGAGTACGGGCCACTTCCCGAAACCACCCAGGCAGCTCGAGACCACGACATCGACCTCGACCGGAACGATGACCCGCCCCAGCGGCCTCTACACCGATCCGGCTACATCAACCCAGGGGAGCCACCCACCTTCCGGGCCTCATCACTCGAAGACCCGCAGAGCTGGCTTGAAAAGTTCGACCGCGTCGCCCTTTTTCAATAACTGGACCGACGATGACAAGTTGCGCCACGTTTATTTCGCCCTGGAAGATTCCGCTCTCGCAAATGGTTCGAGAACCGAGAAGCCACACTCACAACCTGGGACCTTTTTCGCGCCGCATTCCTGGACAGCTTCACAAACGTCATCCGCAAGGAGAGAGCCGAAGCTCTGCTGGAAACACGCGCATGCAGCTGCCAAATGAAACCGTGGCGCTCTTCACGGAAGAGATGACGAGACTGTTACGGCACGCCGACCCCCGCCATGGCTGAGGAGAAGAAG
>JALIZH010032857.1:0-13562 GCA_030522465.1 Rhipicephalus appendiculatus | reverse complement strand
GCCTGCATCATAGGAGTATATATGTAATGTTTACAAAATACGTAGATAGATAGATGCGTAGGTAGAAACGCCCAAAGTACCTGCAATTCGCTAAAGAATGCTTCCCATAAGAAACGCTCAAAGTACCGGCAATTCGCTAAAAAGTATTTCGCATTTAAAATACAATATATTGAGTCCTGTCACATAACAGTATATTTTTCATAAGATGCAGTTGCACGTACATCATATATATACTGTAAACTAACACTACACAACGTCCAGTCACATAGCCGCACTCGAATTCGGAAAGTCCACTCATAGGGCCGCAGAATGAGTTCAAATCAAGTGACACCAAGCGCTATACGGTCAGGACCAGTCATATGATAAAATCTTTGTAAACAGAATTTCTAAATAATTTTCTAGTATACCGCCCTCTTCTAAGAATTTCTTCTCGGCTAGTAGTGCGTGTTTTTGTAAGGAAAGTGTTTGTGCATAGTGACCTTGTCTGGTGGTTGGAGGCTAGAGTTCTGAAAAAGCTTTCGTATACCCAAAATATACCCAAATATCCAAAGTTGCATTTCAGAACCCTATCATGTTACAAGATGACTTCTGATGAGACTCTGGGTGCCGAGAGCCCACAATGATTCTGAAACTAACTTGCTCAAGACACATATCAAGACTTCAATGACTGCGACAAAAACCCGCGCGCAATATGACTAGACAGTTTTATCAAACGCACTGGCAGCAATAAAGCACCAGCAGCAAATCTGTATCATACGCACATAACACCATGTGATCCCTATGAAATTTTTCCAGGCTTTCTACACGCCTTAAACATCCCAGTGATCACCGCAAGACGTGTTCTAGGATATGCAATGAACGTTGTTGGGAGGGTCTTCAAATATTTGGACATCAATCTCAAAATAAATATAACCGGATATTCATGATCATAGGTCGGCAAACTCACTCATGAGTCGACTCACTCAGACTCAGATCGAGCCGTGAGTATGAGTCTGAGTGAGTCCGGGTGAGTAATGTTGTGGTGAGTTTGAGTCCGAGTGAGTCCGGCTGAGAAAACTTTTAGTGAGTCTGAGTCCGAGTGAGTCCGGTTGAGGTAAATTTTGGTGAGTCTGAGTCCGAGTGAGCCCTAAGCCCAAAATGCATTTCTTGAGTGAGTCTGAGTGAGCTCTACACTTTTTTGCCGATCTATGGTTCTACTTACCCAACTTCAGCATTACTGTCAGCCTTACGTAGGCTCACGTTTATACTCAGGCCGACTCACGCATACTTCAAAGCACCAGCGTTCATACGCCAGCTCAATATTTATTGATCAGAGGCGAGAGTTACGAAGGAGGGGGTGGGAGGGCGCCGTGAGCACCCTCCCACCTCCGAAAGCTGTTTCCCGGGAATGTTTCATAAAAATGTTTCATGCCAGTCATGCCATTCAATAAAAACGCTGCCTACTGGATTGCAACCACTGATATCTCATATTTGAATGTACAAGATCAAAAGGCGCCAAGTAGAGCACCGATTACGCGAGATATTGGTGTTAAAGAGCATTGAAATCAAGTACAAAGAAGCCAATTGTACGCTAATGGACTTCATGAGTCGGCTCACTCAGACTCACTCAGGCTCAGATAGAGCCGTGACTCTGAGTCTGAGTGAGTCCGGCTGGAAAAAAATTTTCGTGAGTCTGAGTACGAGTGAGTTCGGCTCAGAAAAAATTTAGTGAGTCTGAGTCCGAGTGAGTCCGGTTGAGGAAAAGTTTGGTGAATTTGAGTCCGAGTGAGTCCCAAGGGCAAAATATATTTCATGAGTGAGTCTGAGTGAGCTCCACATGTTTTGCCGACCTATGTTCATGGTACACATGACTGGTTTCATTTGCTTCTACAGCAGACGGCAAAATAAGCGCAAACATGTTGTCTGCAAAAGTTGCTTTTTTTCCGATGCACGCAAAGTCATCCTTCGCGGATTTAGTTTTCCAATACATGCTGAGAACCTAACCTATTTGCAGGGTTCGTACAGCGCACTACATCGCCCGAAATTCTCGTAGGTAGAGGCGGCACACTAGCACAATATTTTGTGCGTATAATAAACGCAT
This sequence comes from Rhipicephalus appendiculatus, assembly GCA_030522465.1. Taxonomy (NCBI): domain Eukaryota; kingdom Metazoa; phylum Arthropoda; class Arachnida; order Ixodida; family Ixodidae; genus Rhipicephalus; species Rhipicephalus appendiculatus. The sequence goes on along the minus strand of JALIZH010032857.1, from coordinate 11,482 downwards.
GAGGTGCTATTTCTGCAACATAGTGCGCATTCCCAGGCAGTCAGTCAAACGTAGTTATTAATAGGTCACACGAAGTTCTAAAATGATTTCGCAGCGCGGAAAAGCAAAACTGATTGAATGCTGTTCTTCAACCTAGTTTAAGCTTTGCAGCTAATGTATAGATGCACATGTGCAGATAAATTGTTCATTCCCAACTGAGCCGCTAATATTCATGAATTTTTTTCAAATACGGAGCAATTTAGCGCTCGGGTGATAAAGCGCGTGACTTTTCGTAATTAAAAAATCCGTAAACATGGCTTGTGTGCTCGAGCCGATGTTTCGACAAGTGGAACTGTCTTCTTCAACGCTAGAACTGCTCCTTGTGTTTTAGACTTGTCCATTTGTCGAAACGTCGGCTCGAGCACACAACTCCTGTATATGATTTTTTTCATCGCAAGCTTCCATCTTCTCCTTGCTGCCGTTTTCTGACTTTTCGTAGTTATTCTCTGAATAGCTCCTGCAGATAATATTTTAATCATACAGTATCCGGGACGCCGAAACCCAAGCAGTGTTATAAGTGAACAGATACGTGCATTTTTGTTTCTCCTATAACCAGAGGAGGGATTTTTAGGAATTAAAAAAGTGCGTTTTCGGTGCCGAAAGCAGGCACGCAAAACATTGTTTTAGGCGCCAAAAATAGGCAGCAAAACAAAGTTTATGTATCTGGCATCGTAAACATAGGTACAATTGAAATTCATGTGCGGGAAGTCATGGGGAACCTCTGTGGGCTCCATGCTAGAGTTGTACAGGGCCCCATTTCTGGGACTGTTGCGCTACAGCTTGCCGGTATTGTCGAATGCTTCTAAAACCAACATTCGTTCATTGGAGAGTTTGCAGGGTCAGGCACTGCGTATTTGTCTAGGGCTGCCCCGATGCGCTTCTACCTATGTTACAATTGTGCTTGGCCAAGGATCATCCGGTCAGGACATATACCGTTGTTGATTGCCTCAGAGCGCACATTCGACATACTTCCCGTGTTCCCGACCACCACTTGGCCTTTCTACCCTCCGAAAGACCACGGGCTACGTTTTCGGACATAATAGTCAAGCACCTAAACAACATTCCATCAGGATATACGCCAGTTATGAGAAGTGCGTGTCCCTTGTGGTGCCTCGACCAGCCACACGTACGCCTAGAAATTCCGGGTATCAGCAAGAAGACCAACCATTACAGAGTAGTGCTACAGCAAGCGACACTGCTATTATTACATGAAACATACTCGGACCGAATGCAGATATACACGGATGGGTCGGTCTCGTCCAGCAGCTCATCATGTGCAGCTGTAGTTCCGGCAGCAGCAATGACAATAAAATTTAAATTGTCGCATACAACGACGTCTACGGCAGCAGAGCTTGCTGCTATGATGCCGCTTTACAGTATATCATTCCAGAGCGTCCACGCAAGTGGGTCATATTCTGCGATTCGAAGGCAGCACTTCAGAGTTTGCAATTTGCGATGCTGAAGAGGACTCATGAGCAATTGGTGCATGAAACAAGAATTTGTCACCATCAAGCCCAAGCAAGAGGACATGGACATTATATATCAGTGGCTACCCGGACATATCGGTATTACAGGGAATCAGTTAGCCGATGATGCAGCCCGCTCAGCCCATGAAGGAACCAGTGTGGTCCCCATACCTCTATCAAGGACTGATGCGGCAAGACAACTTTCTTTGCTGGCTCGGATTCTTACCCACATGTTTTGGTCGTCTACCAGCTTCCAAAGGTGCCACCTATATAAACTAATAATAATAATATCTGGGGTTTAACGTCCCAAAACCACCATATGATTATGAGAGACGCCGTAGTGGAGGACTCCGGAAATTTCGACCATCTGGTGTTCTTTAACGTGCACTGACATCGCACTGTACACGGGCCTCAACCATTTCGCCTCCATCGAAATGAGACCGCCGTGGCAGCTATATAAACTGGATCCTTCACTCAAGCTACAGCTTCCATCACAACTCTGCCGCTCCGATGCGACACTGTTATGCCGCTTTTGGTTGGGTGTTGCATTTACAAAGGCGTACTCGTTTCACATCGGTATGGCGGACACCTCTACATGCGACTCCTGCGGAACTGAAGAGACCATCGAACACGTCCTGTGCAGCTGCACTCGCTATGACGCCCAGCGATGCCCGCTCCGGATGGCTTTGAACCAACTGGACTCTAGACCATTTTCTTTACAGAAGATTCTAGGACCTTGGACGTGCGCTTCGATAGCGCAGAAAGCAACAAAAGCGCTTCTGTAGTACCTGGACTAAACAAATCTGAGCGACCGCCTGTAGACTGGATGTGCTCCCCCAAGTGTGCTCGTGATTCTGTGCATCTCTCCTTCCTTCTCTTCTTCTGTCTCTCTTTTCCTCCCTTTATCCCTTCCCCCCAGTGCAGGGTAGCAAACCGGACGTGCGTCTGGTTAACCTCCTTGCCTTTCCTTGCATCTCTCTCTCTCTCTTTCACGAATTGAAATAATTTCAGAGGAAAGACGTACGCGACCTGTATCTACGACAGTAAAGCAAAAAAAAAAGAGTCCTCATGATGGCACAAAGGCGCCAGCAAAGATGCCAACAAGACCCGAAAGCGAAGGAAGCCCTACGCCAACGATGACGCGCCCGTAGAGGTGCGTACGCTCTGTTTCAGCGGGAGTGTCCGCCTAGGGAGTTCGGACATCTGTGCCGTGCCTCTGACTGTCTATGGCATAAATTCAACATCTTTGCGCTGAGAATCAACCTAGAAATAACCTAGCATCACCTATCCAAAGCCTAGCGAAAACCTTGAAACAACAATATTACACTTCAGAATTGTCCAGTATCGCTTTTTGAAGCCTTGCGCGAATAAGTGCAAGCTTCGGCATTTTTTTTTGCAGACCAGCTCTGCAGTTGGCATAAAATAAGAAAGACTTTAAGAACTTTATCGCTAACATACCTAAGAATTGTACAGCTAACGTAACACGCCCGAAAACTGCCATTACTACTGACAAAATATTCTGCGGGTATGTTCCAGAACGTTTAAAGAACTAATGTATGCGCGTTCTCCGAAAATACCAATGAAGTTTCAAGTACAACCCGGCTAGCAGCGAAGCATCTTATAGAATATAACGCGCCTCAAGCCAGTGTAAGTTCCGCAGTTTTTGAGGAGTACTACTACATGCGGCAGCATTTTATGGAAATCAAAGCAATCCCTGAAGTGGTGTAATTTTGATTTAGTCATTGCTGCATTTCAGGGCAGAACAATGTCAGACGCGTGCTGGATCTTTGTGCCATAAAAACCCCTTGTGAACAGTCAGGTGGGAGATGCTGCGTGCAAGTAAATAAAACAACTGACTTATGTGTCCCCCCTGTATAACCATGACACATCATTGTCACTGAGTTTCCCGCATGCATTCGTAGCATGTTTATTATTATTTTGCCAATGGAAATCTCACAGGCTTTAAACTGCGGGCCTGCAACATAATTTACTGTTTGTACGTGTGACCGACGATAAAAGGGGCTCAGATACGCACATGGAGGGAGTTTTAAAGAGATTGCATTCGCTTTCCAATTCTACCCGTTTTTAATCGTCTCGTTGGCTTCTAATAGACTCCATTCCTCTACCATGTGACCACTCGCTCTTTTGCATAGCATGAATTAGCAGTCCATTATGCACACTCCTTCTCCTAGAATAGCGCCTATCGACAGTTATACGCGGGGAAATGCGGTATGTGAAAACGAACTCTTCCAGAATTTATTGCCAACAAATGTGTGCTCCCAGTCGCCGAATTTCCTCAATAAAGCAAAGAAAATATTTTTCTAAGAAACATATCTATCTATCTATCTATATATATATATATATATATATATATATATATATATATATATATATATATATATATATATATATATATATATATATATATATACTGGAGAAGCTTTTTCAATGGGCCAAACGTACTTGGTTAGGGAAGAGACACAACTCTTAGCGGTTGTCTTAATTTTATTTGCCAACGGTTTCGATCGGTGGATCGGTCTTCGTCAGAGCTAAATATGGTCTTCCTAGAAGAATATTTAGAACTTCTTCCTAAAAGAATTTTTTTGTCCTACACTGCACCCCCCCCCTTGTGGGACCATATGTTACCAGAACTTGTCGGTTGCTATGTTCGTTGCTTAGTTGTTTTGGGCGGACTTAACGTCCCAAAGCGAATCAAAATAACACAGACACCCTAGTGGAAACAACGGATAAATTAGGCCCCCTGCGTTTCCTTACCATGCACTGACATTGCTCATTATACGAACCTCTGTCATTTCGCTTGCATCGAAACGTGACTCTAAGGCCGGGATGCAACTCCCGCCTTTCAGGTGAGCAACGCAGCAACAGAGCCAGTAAGCCGCTGAGGCAGCCTCCAAGAAGGTACATCAATATCTCTCTCTAGCACAGAGTAAAACACAAAAGAATATCTGCACGCCGACGTTCACAACTATTTCTTTCATTCGCCAACATGCCAGTATACTGGCGTATTTGTCGATTGCCTTACTCGACACGATGCATTGATTGCAGGAAGTAGAACGAAAATTTTGTTGCTGCCCCTTTATGTGCTTTAGTTCTGGTCGCATGACTAAGGAAAGAAGAAAACATAGGGTATTTAAGACGCCTCCCCGGGCACAGCAAATTCCATTAGTAAGCATATTAACATTGAAAAGAAGCCCTCACATTTTTTCTTTGTTTCTCAGTAAGCATAGAACCACCATTTTCTATGGTATTTGTACGCGGTTCTTGGGCCCTCATTGGCCCAAATAATGTATCGACGGACATGGTTACGGCAAGACCATGTTTGCGTAAGGCTTCAGTAAACTAAACCTGCACTCTGAAAGCAGACTGGTTAAAGCAACGCGAACAGTTCATTCACTCTTCTATGTCTAGGGCGCGTTGGAGGACGAGCAATGTAAAAATACTTAAGCGTGTTCCTCGCTAGAACTCTTCTTTGCTGGTGCGTCGAGCAACGAACCCATCATGTTGACGTTCCTTGTACAAGAAAACGTGTTTATTGTGTTTTGCAAGCGCCTGCTTTCCAAGCAATGCCGCATAACTTCAAACGCTATGTGCAAAGAGCACAGAACGGAACTCGGTTTGCTCACACAGGAAAGGAAACAGAAAGTGAAGGATAGAGGGCGACGGATATTGGATTACTCGGGCCTTTCGATTTTCCCTGTCTTGCTCTGCTCTCCACTTTTCATTCTCTCTTCATTCGCGTTGAGCACATGGCTCGGCAGAAACGCACAGAAAAGTACTCCCGAATACTGATATCAAAATACATACGCTGCAAATCTGGCTTGCTTACTCCTGCCTATCTTTCAGTGTTTCTTTTCGAGTTTTCAGTGTTTCTTTTCCTTTTCGGTATTACTATCCATCTTTTGCTCTAAGATACTATATTGGAATGGAATACAACAGAAATGAAGTTATTTGCCACTGATCTATTCCTCAAAGAGAAGTGATCCTAAGCGGTGTGACATGAAACAAGCTCAGAAAAAGAAGAGGCATTTTTGGAGAGATGCCAAGAACGAGAAAACTCAGCCCACAGTCAATAACAATACGCGTGTTTCCAAATAGGACCACCCGCCCCTTAAGTCTAATCATCGCAATTACGCCCACGAAACAAATGATGGAACCGACGAATGCGCAGTATGATGTTAATTTTGTCGCAAAATATTGCCATTTCTTTCAATCGCTGCCATTTGAACTACTCTTGCGCAGGCAGTTGTGGTCCAAATGAAGTGTTCTAATCTGCAAGAGCAAGATCCATATTTTACTCCTGAATATCGATGATAGCCCAGCTATTTGGTTTTCGCCGAAATATAGGTTTGAGGTATGTTGGTGAAAGGAGCACACTGGCAAAAAATTGTTAGAGTAGGCCCGCTAATAATTTCAGTACCAAATAACTGCTTTTAGATGTGAAGCATCTTATGGCGAAGCTTAATCCGGTGGTGGTGGTGGTGGTGTGCCGGTGTGACCACCCTTACTGCGCATGCGCAAACCTTTCAAAAAAAAATAAAAATGAAAAACCTCCTCTCCCCCTCTCTCTCCTCTAGGCATCCCTCCCCGCGGCAACCACACCCCTCACTGCGCATGCGCCTCCCCTCCTCTCTCCCCTCCTACGTTCCCCCCCCTCTCTCCTCTAGGCATCCCTGCCCGCGGCGTCCACACTCCCCACTGCGCATGCGCGTCCCCCCCTCTCTCTCCTACGCTCCCCCCTCTCTCCTCTAGGCATCCCTGCCCGCGGCGTCCACACTCCCACTGCGCATGCGCGTCCCCCCCTATCTCTCCTCTCCTACGCTCCCCCCCTCACTCGCCTCGCGACGCCGACGCAGGCAGCGTCTGCTAGCGAGTTTCTTGGTTGAAAAAACCGACTGCTCGCGCTGCACAACCGTTCACTGGCCACCCCGTATATATGGCAATGGATCTTGACCTCCAAGGTGGTGCCGGTGGGAGATTTCTCCTGTGCGTTGTTGAACAATAAAAATTCGCAGCGTGCGCGTTAACTAAAAGCGGACTGCGGGTCTCTGTGTCCAGTCGGAGTCTTCTGTCTCTCATTGTCCATTAGCAGCGATTGGCATGTTCCAGTAGGAAACACCGCTCCATCACTGCGTGCTTTGCGCCTCCCCAGTTTTCTGTCCTGCGCAACGCTGCGATGAGCACCAGCGTCAACACCACCGCCAATGTAAGCGTTAGCGCCCGCTGCTTCACATCTACACATGGTTCCCTTTAGCGGGAGATGGGGTAATTTTTTTTCTCAGTTTCACTTTAAGTGCACTTGACTTTTTGAGAAAAAAAGAGCACCTCATATTAGGTTAGATATTGAGTGTTTGCATCTATATTGTGGATTACGGGTGTGGGCTATTTGGTGCAGTACTGCGTTGCAATGAGAAAACGCTCACAGCTGCGCAGGCAACAAAGGTGTTTAGACCGGATGATGTACTTCGTGTTGTTTTATTTTACGCCTGTATCGTTATTCTGGTGGTTCAGGTCCAAGCCATATATGCATCCTTGCGTGGACAGGCTGTGCGAACTAATTCCACCAAGGAGCGGGACAACAGCCAAAACTCTTGTGATATAGGAGGTGCAGGCTTACTGATACTTGAAAGATTGTAACGCGTGCATTTGGAATTATTCATAATTATATACCTTACAAACATTTACTTAAATATTCCACTTCACAAAGCATCGTGCGCATATTTCACTGGAAGCCGGTTCCGATCATTTTATGACTGACAAACCACTGGCTTCACCACCGAACACTCCTTGCCGAACAATATTGTCTGTAATGAAAGTACTCTAGCACGTGAATTTTGTACACAACATTCAGAGCCACTGTATCGTGCTTCGAAGGAGCCCTTCTACCCTTAACAGCCGTATTACTGACAGAAGATAACAGCTCAACTCGGTGCCTCTGCCCGATATATGAATTTTGTCGGTGACAGTCACCGAGATCTGTAGTCAACACGTCTCACGTTCTGTACATCATCTCTCCCTCGTTCGTGCAGTTAGCGCAATCAATATTGCGACACATAACTCTCCGGGCTGCGAGTTGGTGCAATCCGGGCACGATCGAAGTGACGCAGCATCTGCGAAACCATGCAATATGCGCGCTTGAGCCTCGGTTACCATGTAAAGCAATCAGATTCGCAGGAGCACTAGCAAGGCAATCATGCTCACCGAAATAACGATAAAACATGCGCTGACTTAAACTCGAAGACAGCCGAAGGCTTGGGTGGCTACTGAATCATGGAGTCTACTCGGATCACTCGCTCCATGCAATTACCACAGTGCTTCATATCTGTAGATTAGGTTTCTAGGTAGAGTTCAGCTATGCGCGCATCATGCAGGCCGCACCTTAGACGTTATTGGCGCCCTCTCCTAAACACTACCTACTAGGCACTAATACTAATCTAGTTTTCAGCCCCTCTGTAGGAGGGAAATGTGTGTGAAGGGGGGAGGGGGCGTTCAGAAACACGGATAGAGGTCTTCTGTTAACTTTTCTGTGGTAGTGGGAAAACAAGCCGGAACAGTACTAGACACAGCTGATCTTACCGACTTTCAACACGGTCGTATGTATAGCCCTAGGATATGTGGACAAATATAGACGAAGTAAGAAGTTATATATAGTGGTAGTAGTTGGAAAGGATGAGTCTGTAGCCATGTTTTCCATATCTGAGCTGCAAGGGTAATAGAAAGACGAACTTTATGTAATGTGGGAAAAATTGCATCGGAGAGCTAAAGGAAGTGCCCAAAATAACATTGAATATCACTGCAACGGGAACACAGCTGTTTAAGACCATACGCATTACCACGATACTCCATTCATATCGGCTTTTTATAGTATACCACTCTCTTTTCTTTTACCTTGGAAGTAAATACGTTATAGTATAAGAGCTGCCATGCCACTGAAGCATTTCTCCTGCCTTTAATGGCTCTCGGTAGTGGCGTTTCGACACTTAAGCTTATGGCCAACCATGGCTACAGAATTACTAAATTTACGACACATACTCAGCGACAATGCCTCGTATTCCACAATGCCGCAACCAAAAGCATTGAGGGAACATCAAGAAGCCGTAAATCGCGAAGTTGGGACAAGGGAGCCGATATGTAATTCCCTTAAGGCATTGATAAACGTAGCACTGATGCGCGAAGTCCTTTAGCGCCGCTTCGCCAAGCTTCCAGTAAATCAAGAGAATGTAATATTATACTGCAAGACTAGCGAAGAAGCACTATGCTCGGCTGCATTTTCTTTCAGATGAGTCCATCATATTCTCATCTGTACGTAATATAGATTTCGCGTCGCCTACAGACGTCAGCTTTTGCAACTCGTGATGGTGTTGCGACATTTTCTCCACCTAGCAGGGAAGACCAAACGAACAAAACAATAAGGAGGTGCGGTGTAACAGTGGCACCTGGACTCATTTAGAGTCCGTATTTTATTGATAGTTTATATTTGGTGGGGAATGCATTTGGGTTGGTGATAGGGTAAGAGGAGGAGGAGCAAATGATGTTTCCTCTCTCCCTGAAATCCTGGACATTTTTTTGTCCAAGCGTGTCTTTTTTCTTTCGTTCAGAGATTCGGTAAAAGTCTAAAAGCGACAAGAAAATAACAGAAAAACCGAATTTGTCCCTGTCGTAGCCAACTCAGATTCGCTGTCATTCGCATAACGAGAGAAAATCGATGTTGAACCAGAGCACGCATGGTTTTTGCACATTTCGGTGCAGTACACTGTGATACCGAAGTCCAGAAGAGAAACTATGCCCTGCGTTCTGGTCAGGTATCTTTTATGCTACGTTCACCATCACCACCTGACGCTGGACTCCGACTGACCTTTGAAGTTTATGCTCATTCTTATCGGAAACTTTGCAGAAGCATTAGTATGTTTCTGTATTGGTTATCTTTAATATCGTTAATCTAGCGCATGCTTACCTCGGTGATTTCATTTTGGAACAGCACTATCTGCGCACTCGTGGTTCTTACCTACAACACCAATCCACTCAATTATGATGTTATATATTTATGTACATGGTCCATATGTGATTACTCATCCATACATACTCGTAAATCACAATTGATCACGTTATCTAGAAGGATTTTTCACACTCCCCCTTGCCCCTCACACATCCACGCCATTATAGTGCTCTTAATAATTTTGCGCAGCCATTAATGGTGTTAATTCCTTCTTTTGATGACGTTGATCAAGATCGGTCAGAAAATCAGTCAGTCGTATGAAAAACTAGTAAAATAATTTTATTCAGATTTTTTTATGCACTCGGTCGAAAATTTTAGAAAAAAATCACGCCATATCCACGAAGTGAATGATGATGAGTGGGCGAAGCTCGATCGTTTTGATCCATGGCAGAAAGAGAATGTGTGGTCTGGAACGCGCTTATACTTCATGATCATAAGCGTCATCGTCATCGTTATCACGTGTAGTGGGTACAATTCACTATACTGGAACGCGCTTATACTTCATCGTTATCACGTGTAGTGGGTACACTCCATTATACTGCGTCATCTTCATCTTTATCACATGTAGTGGGTACATTCCACTATACTGGAACGCGCTTATACTTCATCGTTATCACGTGTAGTGGGTTCATTCCACTACACTGCGTCATCGTCATCTTTATCACGTGGAGTGGGTACATTCCACTACACGTGGCTACCTACCTACCTACCTACCTACCTACCTACCTACATACTACTACTACGACAACTACAGAGGAGGGACAGACCCACACCCTAAGGAGCTTCGCCCCTAAAAAAATAGAAAAACACCATCCGAAGCAAACCTAACAGGCCCGGTAGAGGTGTCTCCTCCACTCTAATTTTCAGCACAGAGTGGCTCTCTTCGGATACGACATGACAAGAATGCGGCATGTTTTGTCCTAACGAACAGGTAGCGGAACAGAGATATGTAATATAAAGGTGCTTATTTGACGGCACGCGGCGTCGATGCACAATGGCGACAGTATAGGCAGAGCACAGACTCCCCAGCACAAGCGGCGTTCTTTCAGGAAAAGGAGACAAAGAGGACGACCCACTAGAAGGTGTTGGAGAGGGAGACCTATGACAGAAGTCGAAGGCTGCGCTTCAATATATATATATATATATATATATATATATATAGTTAAGAAATGAAGGAGCACACTTACGCAAATTGAATATTTTTTTTACTGGTTTACGTTCCAGCCGTGGCACGGCCCTTCGGCGGACGAAGTACACTGAGGCACAGAGCAGTACTTCGCCATTGCACAGCACTCGCCCCGGAGACCATGCGGCCGCAGTTCTAAAAAACAAAGCACTGTGCTTCTAAAATGAACGTCAAAAGCAGATACCTACGGTTGTTCGAACAGCGCCGGTAGCCACCATACACAAGATAACCAACTGAATTGCTCCATTGTTGAGTTTTACCACGACGGTAGTTTCTACACGGCGCCGGGCCTACGTAGCAGACGAAAGCGCGTGAATCCCCGCTCTGACGCCATACAGGCGCGGTTCCCAGCGCCACCATTGGTTGCACACCAGGCGAATAGGAAAGAAAAAATTGGGGGGCCCTTAAGTGTCGCCTTTAATCTCAACGCGATAGGGAAACCCGCAACTCGACTTTCCGCTCGCGGCCAACGCTGATTTTTCGCTCACAACCAAAGACGCTGCCGCCGACGCAGCCGACAATGAAATTTCTGCGAAACGAGCTCTTTAACACTATAATGTTAAAAATAACGCGAAATATTTCAGCACCTCACGGTTTACAGGTGACATTGACGTAGCGCGAAATGACGCACGTACACCAGAATAGGACACTGTTATTCGGTGTCCCCCATGTTCTATTATTTGGGTGTGTTGGTGTACGTGTACTTACGTCAATTGAGGTGGCATGTGCCTTAAAGGTCTCCGTCGTCACGTTTGAGCAATAGTAAGAATAATGAAC
>JALIZH010032856.1:0-35312 GCA_030522465.1 Rhipicephalus appendiculatus | reverse complement strand
GACGGACGGACGGACAGAAGAACAGATGGACAGACGTACGGACGTACGGACAGACGGACGGACGCGCAGACGGACGGACGGACAGACGTACGGACAGACGGACGGACGCATGGGCAGACGGACGGACGGACGGACAGACAGACGGACGGACCAACAGATGGACGGACAGACGGACGGATGGACGGACGGACCGACAGACAGACGGACGGGCAGACGGACGGACGGACCAACAGATGGACGGACGGACGGGCGGACCGACAGACGGACGGATGGACGGACGGACCGACAAACGGACGGACAGACGGACGGACCCACGGACGGACAGACGTACTGACAGACGGACGGGCAGACGGACGGACGGACAGACCGACAGACGGACGGACAGACGGGCCGACGGACGGACACACGGACCGGCAGACGGACGGACAGATGGACGGACGGCAGGGCAGACGGACGGACGGACAGAACAGATGGACAGACGTACGGACGGACGCGCAGACGGACGGACGGTTGGACCGACAGACAGACAGACAGACGGACAGACGTACTGACAGACGGACGGACGGATGGGCAGACGGACGGATGGACAGACAGATAGACAGACGTACGGATGGCCAGACGGACGGACGGACCGACGGACGGACGGACGGACGGGCAGACGGACGGACCAATAGACGGACGGACGGACGGACGGGACAGATGGACGGACGGACGGACAGACGGATGGACGGACACCGGACCTACGAACGGACGGACACCGGATGGACGGACACCGGACGCCGGACGGACACCGGACGGACGTGAGCATGAGACATTAAAGGCTTTCGCCTTAATAGTTGTTAACGAGTGCGCGTCCCAAGGGAGGTATAGGGAGTTTCCGCCCCCTTGGCCTGCCGTCGATTGCTCACAAGCAGAGAGGAACCGCCCCGCCCGTCTTTCCTAACGAGCAAGAAGCAACGCCCGTGGAAGGGAGGGGGTGGGTGGGGGGGGGGGTGCTGCGTCACCTTAAGGGCGCGGTAGCTGGCGCGCGCGCTATCTCGACAGGCATCAGACTTCGAGTAGTTCAGAAAACTGACAGCATAAACATCGCTTCGGTCTATCCGCGATGCGCAGCGCCTATAGGGGCGCCACTGAAAGCCGCGTAGTGGCGGCCGTTGGGAACCGCAAGCGGGTCGCGTAGCAGACGCCTCCTTTCACTGCAAGCATGACGGAAGTGCGCGCGTGCGATTTGCAGCTTTTGCGCGTCCCAAATAATTACTTTTGCGGCGATAGTGTGCGCAAGGGAGCCGCACTTGATAATAGTGAACCAACGCGTGAACCAACGTTTTTTCTCGACACAGTAGCTTCGTTTACGTGCCATGTGTTTATATAGTAGATTTTGAGGAGCGCTGCCGCACCGGCGCATGGATTTCACGGGTGCGGCCACGCGAAGGGCCAGCGTTGGTAAAACTTTGAAACCAGCACGATAAACTTGTGAAAAAAATATCTCGGCAGCTTGCGCTAGTGGCGCGAGACCGAGTCACTGCGGAGCTGGTGGTCACCTAGCTTGCTATACCAGCTTGGCTACGTATGCTAGGTTTTTTGCAAGCTATTATCGAGTGTTCTAAAATGGCGTTAGGTTCTACGTGATAATACGCGGTTTTGGCGGGAACATGGCACGTGAGTAGATACGCTAATTACATGATTCTTGCGAGAACGTTTCACGAGATTAGTTACGTGACTTTCACGGGATTATTTACGCACCAACATATACTCATCAATCACACGCTAAAGAAAACATAGCAACCAGTAGCTAGCACCACCAGCCAGAATAAAGAAAAGAAAACGTTTCATAATCGGCTCCACTCAGGCGTGCGCAGGGTTCCCCATGAAGGGGGGGGGGGGCAAAGGATCATCGCAGCGCCCCCAGGCCCCACTAAGTCAATGCATGGGCAGATTTTTGCCCCCCCCCTCTTAGGCGAATAGGAAAGCCCCCCCTTCCCGTGCGCACGCCTATGGCCCTACTCATAACACAGCTTCTGTAAAGCGAATGAGCATTAGTGGGATACATCAAGGGTTTCCTATTAGCATGAAGTCATGTTACGGGGCATTCAAAAGGAGGTTGAATCGGTTGAATGTCCTATCAAAAGCCTTCAATGCGCACAGGTGCCATGTTTTACAGCCAATATGCATATAGTTGAGGTGAGCGCACAGCGAACATTCTGCACCGGGGGATGGCATTCCAGTTCCATCAATAGGTAGAATGCAGCCGATTTCGTGCAGCATACGTGTGATTCCACGGCGCTTTTGTTAAGGAGCCGTCACCTGCCCCACATTCTTTGGCATTGCGCTTCGCGCCATTCGTTTTTCAAGAGAGCCTAGGCATCGCGTCTCATCTGTAATAACAACCTCATGTGCATTGTAGCGTCTACAATGCAGGCGAGGCGACCAAGTGTAAACGTAGTAGCGTTCGCTGAAGACGTAGAGACATAAATGGAGAAATAAAAAACACGGTAACCGTTCTAACACTGCCGTAAACAAAGCGCGATTGCGTACCTTTTTTCGGACAGCCGCAATCAACCACCGCCGTCGCTCTCGCTCATGAAATAGCACCGGAGACCTGTAGAAGTGCGTTCCTGGCGATTTTGTATGTGTTTGAGCAGCCGACAACACAGCAGTTATTTTTCGGCATCGCTGAAGCCCGACAGAGTCGTCAAATCCCGATAAAAACACATCCGTCTGTGCACTCGCGTACACGCTCGCGGGAAAACTGCCCGCCTGGACCCGTAAACGCTTCCGGAGCCGTGGCGGCAGATGGCGTCGTCGGCGCTTTGCGCATCGCCTATAGGCTCCGTGCAGACGTTACTCATGAAGACGCCTCTAGTGGCAACAAGCGCAGATTTGGAAGGATGTTCTTAGCCGCTCGCACAGGGAGCAATCACGAACGACGCCGTTTCCGATGCCAATGCTTTTCGTGCTTTTAGCGCTTGGTCACTGGTCAGAGCGACGGTCTGTCCGCGTTATCAACCCGATCAGTACAGTGGCTGCTGTCGTCTGTTTCAAGCTGTCGCCGAGTTTGCGGCCGCGTAAGCCCGAGGGTGATAAGCTTTGATCGTTTAGTGAGCGAAACGGCCCTGCGCTCCACGCGTGCAGTTTCGCTAAATGGGCTCGTCGCCTCCGTTGTCGTTTTCGCCAAAAATGTGATGCGGCCGCGTTCGCCTGAGGGTGCACGAAATCTGGCGAAAAAAAGCACACGCGATAACACTACGGTTCTCTCGTGGCTGCTAACAATTTGCCGTCTTTTGAAAACAAACGGGAACGAAAACGCCTCAGGCGACGCACCAAAGCACAGCACAGTGGCTTATCGCCGCTTGCGTCGTCTGCTCCCGTATCCCATTAAATCTGCTGCCGTGGCCGCTTTGTCGCTGGAGGCAGCGTGCGACTGTGGCAGCTCCTAACGTATGCACGGTGCCCATAGAGCGGTCGTATTTCCTTAAAGCGGCCATCACATGGTCACCCACGAAATAGCGGTTTTCAGCGAAAAATAGAAGTAGAGGGTCTATTGTGTCTGTACATACATGAAAAAATGGACTGTAAAATAATATTTCATTCCAATATGAGCCCTGGAAGTCACCGGCTATAGACACCGCCCACCGCCGGAGACCACCATTTTGCCATGGCGTGTGTGACGTCATGAACTTCATGAAGCGGAGCCGTCGTCTTCTACCTAAGTTTCAGCCGCTGCAAATTATTCAGTTTTCAATGCCGAGCTGAAGAAAGCTGTAATAGCTCCATTGCACGCGCAACTGACTACGAAACAAAATCGTTGACCGGAATACAGACGCTCGCAAAGCAAGTGGCTCGTTATGTCACGGCGCGCGAGTGCGCCAGTGTTGTCCGACTCTCAGGCCGCTCGCGTGTTAATAAAAATGCTCGTTATAAATTAGGTGATCAAATGCCCTGAAATTTCGCCAGCTTGTTTGTGAACACCCAAGGACTAACCCACACAACACAGATAATGAGCAAAAATTGTGTGCCGTGGCCCCTTTATACCTGCGTTTTCTTGAGTTACGCTAGATCGGATACAAAAGAGTTAGCCGCTAGTCTTGGCCGCATGTGCTCAGGGCGCACACGTGGCCACATGACTTTAGGCCGACTCACACAAACTCCGCTTTTCAAGTTTTTTTTTTATTCACTGGAAAGCCGCACAGGCGAAGTCAACGCGAAGTTCGTGCCTCTCCCGCCATGTGGCACGGAAGTGGTCGGTGGTCACCTGACTCTTCATACGATTTTATATCGGAGCCGGCCTTCCGCTCAAGACCAACTTTGTGTGAGACCTCCACGACCATCGCCGTAACAAAAAACTCATCCTTGTCGTCCGTCACAAGAACCCTCCAGTGGAGCCCTGGACGCAGAGCCTCACTCGCCTTAGGTATGCAGGACTTTTGATTAAATCAACGTTTATTTCCTCTCTGTAGAACCGCCGACTCAAAGATTAAGCGATGCCTTTGTGTGGTCGTGTTGCACGGGCAAAATGTCGTACATAGCATGCTGGCGCACACGTTTTGACGGCTAATTACCGGGCTAACATGCAATGTGCTTGAGCACTACCTAATTTTTTTTTATCAATAATCAGTTATCAGCCCTTGAGCTTTGTCAATATTGCGGCAATAGCGAATACTACACATTTAAAAGAAATTTGGTCGAAAGTCTTTGCATTTAGCAGGTCAGTTGTGATTAGATCAACGTAGGTGTGAAATGGTCGTACAAATTCTGTTGATCAGCTAAACAACGAAAATATAGAACCGCTGAAGGAAAACTGTAAGAAAGAAAATTATGAATGATGCTTAGAACTTTCTATGTACGTTAAGGCGAAATACAGCTTGGAACTTCTGTTGATTTGCTCTTGAACTCTCTAGTCAACTTTCCGTTGATCTACTGTTGGATCAGTGGCGTTTTTGTCCACCAGTGCAGCATTCTCAGAAAGCGTGTGTTGCATAAGTGTCACATGTTGCTTTCGTCGGACCTCTGCCGCAGCTGCATCCATATCCGCTTTCTTCCGGTGGCTGTTACGACGAGGGGCATTTGGAGTTGATCTAGCATCTTCCACCGTGACGTACTTTCTCAGTCTTTTCCGCTCGCGACTAGAGCCTGGTTAAGGATATGCGCGCCTTTCAAAGCAGTGCTCTGGAGGCAACCAAGCATCATTGGTCAAGCCGACGCGGAAGAGAAACATCGTTGTTATCGAGGAAGACGCTCTGCGCCACGTTAAGCCTTCTCTCGCGTTCTTCCACACCCGCGGCTAGTGCTCGGTTACGCGATATGTGTGTTTCATAGTTTTCTTTTAATAATCACGCGAATGCCACGAAGATGAAGTGGCCGTGCAGCCCGTGCGCTCCCACGATTTTTTATCCACCTACACGTCTTTGAATCTCAGACGCACAGAACTCGAGAATTACACTTGTGACGGTAATGAGGTCAGTAATCATGAAAGAGGATTAGCGTGCTCAAGAAGACGTAGTGCGCTCAAGGGGCTGTTTTCTCGTCTCTGTATATTGCACATACGCGGCACAAGCAGCTTGTTAATGAAATGCATTGAGATTTTACGATAATAATTGAAAGACCACTTTTTTTGCAAACACGAACCGCTAGTATTGTCGTTATAAACGAGCTTCTGGTTTTATATGTTAGTAATAAAGTAGTTCCAATTTATTTACAGCAAGGAAAACAAAAAAGACTCACTTTGTGACCTCAAAGAAACATAGTTGATCATTGGAAGTAAACGAATACTGTTTATTTAAATCCGTTTTAAAAATCGATTTAGCTGTCTCTCAATAAACCACTCAGTTTAAGATATCACCACCGTATGAACTACCTATTGTTATTAATGCACATGTACGAAATACCGTTCCGAGCACTTGTTTAAGAAGGTTTCAGCACCACCTCTGCCTCACCCATTCATTCTCTGCTTCCCATAAGCGATGATTTTTCCGAGATATCACGAATTGGTATAGTTTATAGTTAAAATGGTGTCATGAGAGCGACTCTTCTTTTGCTGATTATTAAGACACGCAAGTGTCCGGCGAGTACGCACCCGCAACTTACGAAGTCCGTAAACGTTTATTTTTATGTGTTGGCCAATACTCAATCAAAACCCTTGTTATGTAAAACTACAAATATAAAACAATCATCTTCACGGGGCACGAAACATAAACACAAGCGCATGGTTTGCTGAAAGTCCCAACAACGAGCTATATTGGACTGATGTAATAATAATAATAATAATAATAAAAAATGCCGGCAGATCCCACGCACTGTGGGAATCGATGTAATGCGAAGCAGCCAGGAAGGAGCAAATCCTGCTTTATATAATTTGCATGTCATGTTTTACATGTTAGGACCTGTCATTTATGTTCGTCATACAGTCACGTCGCGCAATACCAATTTTGGTGTATATCAAGCTAGCGAACTGGACGCAAGCGCACCATGAGCGTGGCATGTAAATGGCGTTGTAGATGATACGCATGCCAAGATTTTCATCTTACCACCTGCCACTTATGTTCGTTATGCAGTCATGTCACTCAATACCAAATTTGGTGTATATCAAGCTAACGAAACGGCCGCGAGCGCGCCATGAGCGTGGAATGCAAGTCATGTCGCTCATGACATGTCATGATTTCCATATTACCACTTGTCATTTATGTTCGTCATACAGTCATGTCACTCAATACTAAATTTGGTGTATCTCAAGCTAACGAAACGGCCGCGAGCACGCCATGAGCGTGGCATGCAAGTCATGTCACACATGACAAGTCACGATTTTCATATTACCACTTGTCATTTATGTTCGTCATACAGTCACGTCACTCACTACCAAGTTTGGTGTATATCAAGCTAACGAAACGGCCGCGAGCGCGCCATGAGCGTGGCATGCAAGTCATGTCGCACATGACAAGTCATGATTTTCATATTACCACTTGTCATTTATGTTCTTCATACAGTCACGTCCTTCAATACCAAGTTTGGTGTATATCAAGCTAACGAAATGGCCGCGAGCGCGCCATGAGCGTGGCATCCAAGTCATGTCGCACAGGACAAGTCATGATTTTCATATTACCACTTGTCATTTATGTTCGTCATACGGTCACGTCACTCAGTACTAAGTTTGGTGTATATCAAGCTAACGAAACGGCCGCGAGCGCGCCATGAGCGTGGCATGCAAGTCATGTCGCACATGACAAGTCATGATTTTCATATTACCACTTGTCATTTATGTTCGTCATACAGTCACGTCACTCAATACCAAGTTTGGTGTATATCAAGCTAATGAAACGGCCGCGAGCTCGCCATGAGCGTGGCATGCAAGTCATGTCGCACATGACAAGTCATTATTTGCATATTACCACCTGTCATTTATGTTCGTCATGCAGTCACGTCACTCAATCCCAAATTTGTTGTATATCAAGCTAACGAAACGGCGGCGAGCGCACCATGAGCGTGGCATGTAAATCATACTTTTCATGACAAGTTATTCATGATTTTTATGATATGACCAGCCATTTACGTTCGTCATAGAGTCATGTTATGCCATACCAAATTTGGCATAAATCCAATTAACGATACGGCCGGGAGAGCACAAAGTCGTAGGCGGCTAGATAGATAGATACGCTCAAAGTCGCCGAAGTTCGCTAAGAAATGCTTCGCATTTAATAATAATAATAATAATAATAATAATAATAATAATAATAATAATAATAATAATAATAATAATAAATTCATAATAATAGGCTAATAACATCAATAATTTTTGGGGTTTACGTCCCACAACCACGATATGACTGCGAGGGACGCCGTAGTGCAGGGCTGCCGAAATTTCGACTGCCTGGGGTTTTTTAACGTACACCTAATTCCCGTATTCACAAACCAACCTTGTCCTTATCTCTCTTCCTCATCGTTTCTGTGCCCTGTGCTCCTAATGCGCGTTAAGCGCACAAAAGCAGTAAGCAAGGTCCATGATAACTGAGGTTGGTTTGCCGATGCCGCCTTCATATTTGTTTGTGAAGCTCATTAAGCGGACAGAGACGATAATTAAATCAAGGGATAAGAAAAGCATGATTTGTTAATACGGGCCTAAATCGAACTGCACGGGCCCCGAGCATTTTCGCCGCCATCAAAAACGTGGCCGTCGGGGCCAGGACTCGATCCCGTGATCATCTGGTCAGACGTCGAGAATCATAACCAGTAGACCACCGTGGCGGATATATTGGACGGCCTTAATGTTTAATGTCCCGACAAAGCCTGCACGGTGCTTTTAACATAGTTTGGGAAATTTTGCCTGTATATTTTATACCTATTACATCCTTACTTTTTGGGTGTTTTAAATATTGCTCATAGGAGGAAATTTTCTGATCGAATTTAAAAGCAGAAGTTCAGGAGATGCAAAAAAGGAAGCACACTGGATGCGCAAGGTCCAGTTCCGACAGTTATCAGCTACTAATGAAGATCACAAGTAGTATGAAATGTGAAGCAACAACGTGCATCAAACAGTCAGACGACAGAATTTTCCTGGCAGTACTTTGACTTCGTCACAAGCAGACTTCCAGTCGCTAAAAATAATGCCGTAAAAATTGCGTTTCGTTTAGGTTACTGTCTTTCTAAAGTAGTTCATGAATTACTAAAATTGGATCGATTGCTTGTACGTTAATTACTTCAAAAGTTAACAGGCATGAGTTTATTTGTGATAGCTCCCACCAGAAAGGCCGTCTATGAGAGATGACCACGCCCGCGAATGGGACGGCTCACGTAAATCGAAATTCCGCATTTTGTCAGAACAGCATATCATGCAAGGCATCTTGCACCCGAGAGCAGAGTCTCTTAAGGATTTTGAAACTCCTAAGCTTACTCAGGTAAGATATGAATAAACGTCAACGAACTCCATGAGCCACTCACAGAAAAAAAGACCTAAATGCAGTTGCAGCTAAATGGCTCCTCGTATCAGCTTTTGCAAAACGTTCAAGTGCCTTCAAGAAGAGGAAGGAGTTCCATAACAGCCTCTGCGCCTCATCATTATATGACCCAACGTACTTTCACTAAAGTTGCAATGGATGGTACAGTGACGCCCAAATTATATGCTAAAGTTGCCCATCTGGCAAAAGTAGTGAAAAACCAAAGCTAAAGCGTAATGCTTATAGCGGTGCCGCCAGCACACGCCCTGTGACGTGCCCTTAAATGAGGCAACATCAATAGAGCGCTCAGGTTTTCCTGTCAAAACATATGTTCCAATGAAGCTGCCACGTTCCATGGCATCGCACATCCTACTATTATTTCTGCTATACTGAAATGCTAAGAGCGGCATCCTCTGTAGCAAATCTATCTTGTCCATAAGGTAATAGTCGCATATAATCGATAACAAATGAGTAAAAAAGTCATAGAGACCACCACCAACTAAAAACTGTAACTAGACAACGCAAAAACATCTAGAAGCAATAAAAATTTTTGGCCTTTACGTTCCGAAACTACCGTATGATTATGAGGGACGTTATACCAAAAAAACACCAGGCCTGCACGGAAAGTGCAGCACAGTCACAGTGAAAGCTGGAAGAGCGGAATTTCTAGAGTAGAGTAGGGTAGAGTAGTGTAGATCCTTGAATCTGTGGCACACATCCACTCAGGGGGATTGGCCAAGAAACGGATAGCTTTTATAATAGTTATTTAATAAAGGTTAAATTTGGTCTATTTAAAAGAAAGAAGGATGGGACAGGAAGAAATTATTAATGGAATAATATAATGAAATGGGATATAAGCAATGAAGCACCGAATTTTAATTTTAAAAATGAGGGGGGATTTGGAAAAGTAAAAGTAGGAGCAAGGATTGATTTCAACACTTAAATTTCTTTGAACCTTTATTGAACTCCTGCAGTGCATCAGCAATATTCCCGTCACTGTGGCCAAGAGACAAAGCCTCCCAAAAAAGTACATTTTGAGCATTTAAATGTAATCTAAGGAGACGCAAAATGGCACTAGCCTGTTATAACCTTGTTCTTGTTCTTGTTTACCTTCAACTGTGGCTCACACCCACTGGGGTGGGATTGGCCAAGAATTGAGTGGTCTCATGAAATGTTATGGAAGCTTAGAATAAGGGAGGTTATGTAGCAAAATTATCAACTCTCTTGGGGTTTATTTATTTATTTACAGTATACTGGGGTAACGAAGGACCATGCAGGTGGAAAACTATACAGTTGCAAATTTACGTGCACAAATAGAGTTGTAAGGCAAATGGAGGGTTACTAATACAAGTAGACTTGCTAGGCACCATAAATCATAGTTTTTGCCAAGTTGGGAAGCACCCAGTATATCCCATTATTCGTCATTCTGCGGAGAAGCGAGGTACCCGCTACACATTTGCAAGACATTATGCACACTTTTTTGATGCGGTGGCTGTTGACGATGAAGAATTATCGCCGAGCCCTTTCTTATGGGTTGGAAGCTTTTAAACGACCCACTAGTTACTTAATTCGCACTGTGAAACGCGCGGTCCTTATTTTAGTATCCTACCACGCTATATTACATACGTTAACGTGATATATATATATAGAGAGAAAGAACTTTATTGAGGTCCTTCGGAAAACAGATCATAGCCTTATGGGCTTCCTTGGCAAACTAATACAAGTACACTTGCGAAGTACCCACTACGCTATAAATAATCATAAGTTTGTGAAGTAGGGAAGCATGAAATATGCCATTATTCTTCATTCATTGTAAAAGTGTGGTACCTGCGACACACCTTTTCAGTCATTATGTGCACATTGTTGATGCTGTGGCTGATGACAATGAAGAATTATGGCCGAGCCTTTTGTAATAAGTTGGAGGCTTTCAACAACCCACTCGTTACGCAATTCACATTGTGGGGCGTCTGGTTGTTATTTTACTCTTCTACCACGCTATAATACATAGGTTAACCTCTTTTCTTCCCTGAAATGAAGCTTGTATAGGTGCTTTTTTTTTTAAGGAGTTACGAGCACCGGTGTGGCTCGGTGGTAGAGTACTGGGCTGCCACGGAGAGGGTTCAGGTTCCAAACTGGTTCCATCCTGAATATTTTTTTCTTATTTCGTAGTTTTTTTTCTTATTTCGCGGGGCGGCGGTTATGCGCACCGGCGGCGCTGCGCGGCGGCGGCTGCCACGAACAACTACGGCTCCAAAAACGGCTGTTGTTGTGATCTCATAAGAGCTTTCGATGTAAAAGTGTGGTTGAACAGAAGTAATCAAGTACATGCATTCCAGTGCGCACAAGTCTGGAATGCATGCAATTAATGCAATGGGGGAGGCCAATGACCTCCTCCATTAAAAACGTGTTTCTCAGCCACCCCTTCCGGTATCACTTACTATCGACATTTTGACTTTTAAAAGTACGCCGCCCGCTTCTCCTTCTTTTGCGACTGCTTTCCTTTGGTGCTTCCCATTCATGGGCGGTTGTCTGCAATAGGCAGACGCCATATCGTCAAAAACCTTCGCGGTAGCCAGACGCGGCGCCCATCTGCAGTTTTCGAAGCCTCATGCTTCGTCTTCATTCACATTTGTGGCGGCTCCGACTTTGTTGTACCTGAACTTGAACTTGAACTTGAACTTTATTTCGCATCTATACATGGTACAGATAACAGGAACACAGACAAAAAGCCACATTACGGCTTGACGAGGTCTGTATCCCTTTTTTTGGCAACAAACAGTACACGGGCGAAATCAAAAGTACAATGCATAAACAGATTCATGTACAGAGGGAAAAAAACTGTGCACAAAAGACATGGCTAAACATTAATTACTCAAAAAAAAAAAAGTGTTTCTGCAGCCCTCAGGAAAAAGAAAAACAGTAAAATAGAGATAATTTAAAAAACACTAGTATCTGAAACGTCGAACTAATTCATATATAAAGTTTGAAACGCGACGCTTAAACACTTTCATTATAAGAATATACAAAGAATATACATAATAAACATACAAGCATACTAAATATTCCTCCCACCCCTTACGTTCCTTCTCCGTTTTTTTATTATTTTTTTTTTAATTTTTCTTCCTCGCCTTTCTTTCGTTCTTTCCTCCCCCGCCCCTATTTTTACAACTCCAGCTCACCTTACCTCTGAGAAGGATTCTTTAGCGCCATTGCAACCTTGCCTGAAATGAGACAGGGGCTACACTCATCTGCTTTATAGAATTTTTTCTTCCCATCTGCAATTACCAGCACGGACATGCGCCACCACAGGAGATGACGTCAGTACTAACCCCCTTAAAACTAACACGCCAAGGATGACAAGGCGCCTTTGACAAAGATAGGTCCACCTATCGAAACGAAAGGGCCAGCCTGTCTGAGGCACTTCCTCTGTTCTTCCTGCTTAACCCACTCCGTGCCCATATTGACACTTGTCACGGTGGTCTAGTGGTTACGGTGCTCCACTGCTTACCCGAAGGTCGCGGGATCTCAGTACAGGCCGCGGCGGCCGCATTTACAATGCAGGCGAAAATGCTTGAGGCCCGTTTACTTAGATTTCAGTGCACGTTAAAGAACCCTATATAGTCGACATTGCCGGAGCCCTCCACTATGGCGTCTCTCATATTCATATCGTGGTATTGAGACGTTAAACCCTAACAATTATTACTATAGTGTGTCATTTTCATTCAAAGCCGGTGTCCTTATGATGATCGTGATATTACGTCCCTGTTTTTTGTAAGAAGTAAACATGAGACAAACAATGTTGGTGTTATAATACCCGGCCGTCGAATCCATAGAGAAGTTGTCGAAAAGCAACACCGTCAGAAACAGGTCGTCTATCTTTGTAAAGTGTCCTAAGCTTGTGGTTATGAGATGTATAGGCTATTTTTTTCTCTCCTGCGAAAACAAGGGTTAGAACCGCCATCAGCACATTCCAAAGTCTCGTTCTTCTTTGTTCGTTTGAGCGCCTCCTCGTTTGTGTCGAGGTTAGCAGGCATCATCCGTTTCATGCTGTCATAGTTGTTTTTAACAGTGCACTATATGGGTGACGGTAACGAGTATTATCGATACGAATCAGTGTCATGTGCGCTTACAGAGCTCTGTGTAGCTATGTAGTTTTGATTCACCTGCTATTTGCCATTTTGTGACCTTCATGGTGCACTGGTTTGTTTTCTTTCAAAGATAAATAGTGTTATTATTGCGATAGCAATTATATGGACACTCGCGGCTGGTTTTCGCCGTCGGCGCCGGCGTCATTTGCCGTATATGTATATGTATATATATAACCGGGCCCGCCCGTCGTTCTTGAGCGTGAAAAGACGCGAGGGGGGGGGGGGTCCCTCGAGCGACCTTCGATTTTACGAGCGGGGGCGCGCGCGTTATCTCCCCTTCTCGGCGGCCGACAGCGGGCGGGGGGGGGGGGGGGCGACGTTCGATTTTGCGGGCGCGGGCGCGCGCTTTATCTCCCTTCTCATCTCCCCTTCTCGGCGGCCGGGCCGGCGTACCCTTCTACGTGCTGCGCTCTCAACGCGAAGAGAATTCTCTTAAACAAGCGTTTTCTAGAGTTGCGTGAGATCGGATCCAAAAAGAGTTAGCTACCAGCCTCACTTCGTATAACATTACAATTTTTTGCTATCGCATTCATTGTTTCACCCTTGCGGTGAAACTGTGACTTTTTTTATGAAAGAGAAACACGGATCTTTTTATGGTTTTGCATGCTTTGTCTAGTATAGTAGCAGGTGAGGAGGAGACAAGCAATACAGTTGTGAGGTGGTAGCGTTTCCTTCCAAGAGAGAAAATGTTCCCTATTCTGGCTTGGTGATAGAAGTTGGTTATAATAACGCCGAGTTCAGGTCAGATGTACAACTTCAACGAGTATTACTGTTTTCAACTCCAGCCTACCTCTATGGTGCAAGGAGTCGTAAAAGGCCGTGCCGTTCTCTGAAAACATCCCTACAAAATGGCCTTATGCGTAAAAAATATGCCAATGTAACGCCGGAAATTAGGCAGTGGACTTGACTAAAACGTTTTAAATGCGAAGCATTTCTTAGCGAAATTAGGCAGTGGACTTGACTAAAACGTTTTAAATGCGAAGCATTTCTTAGCGAACTTCGGCGACTTTCAGCGTATCTATCTATCTATCTATCTATCTATCTATCTATCTATCTATCTATCTATCTATCTATCTATCTATCTATCTATCTATCTATCTATCTATCTATCTATCTATCTATCTATCTATCTATCTATCTATCTATCTATCTATCTATCTATCTATCTATCTATCTATCTATCTATCTAGCCGCCTACGACTTTGTGCTCTCCTGGCCGTATCGTTAATGGGATTTATACCAAATTTGGTATGGCATAACATGACTGTATGACGAACATAAATGGCTGGTCATATCATGGAAATCATGACTAAATTGTCATGAAAAGTATGATTTACCTGCCACGCTCATGGGGCGTTCGCGGACGTTTCGTTAGCTTGATATGCACCAAATTTGGGATTGAGTGACGTGACTGTATGACGAACATAAATGACAAGTGGTAATATGGAAATCATGACATGTCATGAGCGACATGACTTCAATTCCACGCTCATGGCGCGCTCGCGGCGGTTTCGTTAGCTTGATATACACCAAATTTGGGATTGAATAACGTCACTGTATGACGAACTTAAATGACAAGTGGCAATATGGAAATCATGACATGTCATGAGGGACATGACTTGCATGCCACGCTCATGGCGTGCTCTCTTTCGTTATCTTGAGATACACCAAATTTGGTATTGAATTACATGACTGTATGAGGAACATAAATGACAAGTGGCAATATGGAAAATCATGACATGTCATAAGCGACATGACTTGCATTCCACGCTCATGGCGCGCTCGCGGCCGCTTCGTTAGCTTTATATACACTAAATTTGGGATTGAGTGACGTGACTGTATGACGAACATAAATGACAAGTGGTAATATGGAAATCATGACTCCTCATGTGCGACATGACTTGCATGCCACGCTCATGGCGCGCTCGCGGCTCTTTCGTTAGCTTGATATACACCAAATTTTGTATTGAGTGACATGACTGTATGACAAACACAAATGACAAGTGGTAATATGGAAATCATGGCTTGTCATGTGGGTCATGACTTGCATGCCAAACTCATGGCGTGCTCGCGGCCGTTTCGTTAGCTTGAGATACACCAAATTTGGTATTGAGTGACATGACTGTATCACGAACATAAATGACAGGTCCTAAGATGTAAAACATGACGTGCAAATTATGTAAAGCATGATTTGCTCCTTCCTGGCTGCTTCGCATTACATCGATTTCCACAGCGCGTGGGATCTGCCGGCTTTTTGTATTATTTAAATGCCGTCTTGTTGCCAAGTATTTCTTTAGGGCATAACACATATTTTTTGGGTAACACTGATAGAAAGCACCCTAATATGCAGCACAAGAAACCGTAATTTCATCGTTTCATGACAATGCTTGGTTTACCTTTTTTTACCTCTATTTCAAGAACAAATCATTATGCTCAAGAGTGGTAAACCATATATGAAAATGTGAAGTTAGACGACTTGGTAGGCACCTAATGTAAACTGTATGCAGACGCTTATCTTTTGTAGAAACTGCAGTTTTCGTACTGCACTCTACGCTATAACCGTGGTTAAAAAGCGGTGGTCAAAACACCGCGCGCCGTCATTTATCGAATGATTTGCGGATGCCAAAGATATAACAGTCCATCAATTTAGGTATCCATTTTCTCCAGCTGACGTCCACATGGGCGTAGGCTTTCTGTACATTATACGCAACGTCACCACGCAATGCTTAGCTTGATGCGCTGCACTGTGCCATACCTCAGTGGCAGCATTTATCCGGCTACGTGACCGAATATTCCACCTATAAGTATGAACTTAAAATACAGAATAGGGCGGGCACAACGTCGTGAATAAACAAAAAAGCTGAAAAAAATATTTAGTGTCCGGCGCATCGGGCACATATATTTGCGAACCAGGCGCGGTTAAGATTACCTTATCAAACTACTGAACTATTACAAATTGTACTCACGTGAGAACGATGGAGACTATCAGTACAATGATGCTCGGGGCTTTCAGCGACATTTCCATGGCTTCTACTAAAAATGTAACCTTTCTACGCTCTACCGGCAGCCTCTGATGGAATGAGTGCCTACATACAATGCTCCAGTACGAACGTGCTCTTAAGTTACAGAAGCGTGACCAAACACTTGGATTTTCTCGTTATATGAATGCCAATTTTTAAAGCAGAAACACATATTTAAGGCTTGACCACGAAATTTGATTCTGTGCCATGCGCTATGTGTTTATAATCCCGAATGATAGATGACCCCAACAAAAACACCCTCCCGCTGATAGCATATACTTATAGTGACAGCTGAGTTTCTTCGTGAAAAGAAGGTGCCATTTAAAGAGGAGTGACCATTACTGGTAAACATTTCTGGTAATTCAATCTTAATGGGACACTACAACACATTTAATAGCGGGGCTGTTTATTCTGGCAGAATAAGCGACGGCGTAACGCGAAAAAGCCTCGCAGCGCTGCGCCTAGCGCGTGCAACGCAATGCCTCGCCCGGTGCGCTCTCCCTCGTATTCGCGCTCCCGTATATTATAGAATGGGTGTCGGAAAGGGAAATGAGGACGACAAGGAGTGATGTGAAGGTGAGGAGGAAAGAAACGAGAAGGGAATAGGCGAAACCATGACACTATCTTGTAGTGTATAGTTTAGAAAGGGGATGGGAAAGGGAAGTGAGGGTGAGGAGTATTGATGTTAAGGTGAGGTGGAGCGAAAGGAGGAAAAAAAGGGGGGATACGAGAGGGTAAGAGAGAGAAAAGTTTGAAACAAAAAGGAAGGAGAAAAGTAAAAAGAAACAAGGATGGTCGGCCGGTATGTTCAGCAATGGAGTAGGAATGCGAAGTGAGGGTGAGCAGTAGGGAAAGGAGGAGAAGCGAGTGTAAAGCACCGCACAGTCTTTATTGTATAGTAAAGTAAAAGCGTGTTAATGCGAACTTGAAGGTGACTATAAAAATCCCAGCATATCCACGGGGTGAATGTTGAAGAGTTGGGGGCGAAGCTCGTGAAGCAATCATGGTTACACCGTGAAATCTTCAGTGGTTTCGCCCAGCAGTAATCAAAGCGATAGTGTGTGTGAAATCCGCCTGGCGCCGCGCTCGCGTCGCGGCGGCCTCTCGAGCTCGCACCTCGGGATCCTGCCGACGAGCACGAGCCTCAGCGGCCTTCCACACGTGGCGCTCCTCGTCGTCCATGGTCCGCCAAGCAGCACGATCCGGCAAGCGCACTCGTACGGCGACGATCCGGGGAATGAGAGATAGCGGGCGCTCGCCGCCCGGCGCAACCCCGCGCAGCCCGCGCAGCGACCAATCGGAGAGCAGCTGCACCGCCAACGCCATCTAGCATACCTTCACCCAACCGCCATATTGTACGCATGTCTATGGGACAGCGCCCTCTCGGAAACGAGACCAGAAATGGAATGCGTACAGCGCCATCTAGTATATCGTCACCCAACTGCAGTTTGAATGCATCTCTATGGGACAGCGCCCTCTATTGTACGATAAGGGAACACTACGGGGTACAGAGGATGGTTGACGATCGACGACCGACGCCGCTCGACAATCGGCCAGGTCTCGCCATAAGGAGCTTCGCCCCTAAAATCGTTCGAATTAAGCAAAGTTTGAATTAGCAGACGGATGGAAGCTAGAATGAATGCACTTCGCGTCACACTGCGCGGGCTGAGTTCAAAGAAACCACCTCTCAACTACTTTTTTTGTGAATTGGGTGCTACTACTCGTTTGTGGTGGGTCATTTCCTAAATTAGATTTATGCAGCTCGAACAGCGAACTGAAATTAATTGATCAGATAGTAATAGGCCTTAAACAAGCACCGACATGCATTTAAGTGTGCAGTGAGCCTTAATGTCGAAATATAGGGAGTTATTTACGCTCTAAACCACGGTTATTTACATGGCAGGGAAAACGCAATCAAAATTAAAAGTAATAAGTAATTTGTATTCATTTGCGTTTCTTCGGTCTCCACTCCATGAGCAAGCATCGTTTCGAGCTTGCCCAAGAGCTCCAGCGCCCGAGTTATCTGCTGAGAAATGCTGCTGTTTCGTCGTTTTGCATCTCTAGTAAATTTAGTTTGGTTTGGTTTCGAATACGTTGTGATCGCTCTGGGCCAACTTCGGTGAGAAGTGATGAAAACTAGGGGCTCAGTCGAATTAACCCTTGTGGATACCGACGAGTTCCGATTATTCGGAGTTTTCTCCCCTAGAAATACACAGGGCTGGGCCGGTACCTGTGGTCAGTTCAAGTTAACTCTAAGTTCGAATTAACGAGCTTTTACTGTATAACAAAGGGTGGGAAAGGGATGTGAGGGTGAGGAGGAGAGAAACGAAGTGGGGAGTGCCACCAGCTCCGCTGTTTCCTCGGTCCTCGAACCCTTAGTGGGCAGCTGCCCCAATTTTTTGGCATGATCGGGGAACATTGGTATTTGGGACACGTGGCTGACATATTTTTTCACCTCCTGTGACCGCGACTATGCGAGTATACATTCTCTGAAAAAGAGGCAAACTTACTTTATTTATCATTGGCATTGTCGTTCTCAATAAGCAGCACGGGGGCACAAACACGTGTAAAGCGGGTGCAACTGATATTGACGGAGCAGCCCACTGCGGATGATTGTGAAGGCTACGAGCCACGTCGTGTAGGTGCCCCGGCCGTCCATGGTGTGGCGCCATGTGCCGAAGCCGCATAGTCTCTACGCAAATTTTACAGCACTGCATTGGTGTGCTGTATACCGTGCACATTGGGTGGTGGTAGCCATATTTCTAATCACACCGTCCGACGCACTGCTAGCGTGCGATTAGAAGAGGCCGAGGTTTCCGCCTAAATGCCGTATTCCATATGGTGTAGTCTAAAATTTATTCTGTGTTTCTTCGATTGCATGTCACATTTGGTTCCGACATGTCTATGGTTATTAAGGGACAGCGTGGTAAGAGTCGTAACTGTTTATGAAATATGCGGCGATGTAGTGGTGCTCGCTCTTTTCATCGCCTCATCGTCTCGGTTTTGGGTCAGTTGCTGTGTTTCAGGTTCCGACCTGTTAACGTACTTGCATGAGCGTAGTGAAATCGCAGAAAGCTGCATTATTTGCACACCGGGTGATATTTAGGCTGATTGTATGGTTTAGATATAGTGGCCATTGAATGACTGCACTGTGGAATTAATGCCAAGGTTAGCTTTGCACTGGTCCACTGAATCTCGAGACTGATCTTGGAAATACACAGAGATGTAAATAATGTACCTGTTGCTCGTGTCGTAGATCTGTATAATCAGAATGAAGTATATGATTTAATGTTGAGCGGTACGTTTTTGCGTCGGTCGGTCAGGTTTCCAACCAACCAACCAACCAACCAGTTCGTTGACAGAACACGGCGTGATAGCTCAACAGGTACGATGCTGCGCCACCGAGCTGGAGAACACAGGTCGGGTTCCGTGCCGCAGCGGCTGCATTTTGTTTGGTGCAAAATGCAAGACACCCGTGTACTCCGATTTGGATGCACGTTAGGGAAATCTTGGTGCTCGATATTTGTCTGATGTCCCCCAATACTGCGCACATCAAAATCATATCGTGCTTTTGGGATGTAAAACGCCATAAATTATTATTATAATTACTACGTTGACAGGGGCAATACCCCCTGTCACACTGGAGGTGTTAATGTCATTAGGTTCGAAGGTCATTCGGCGCAACGAATGTCATTCGATCGGTGGTGGTGCTACACACGAAAAAAGTAATGTCATTCGTTCATGATACCAATGTCGATAATTAAAAAAAAAACCAGGCCAGGAAAGTTGAGTAAGGTAAATGTAGCGTGGTAGAAAAGGGAAGTTATATATTTTAAATGACATGTAGGAGTCGCTTCGCTAAATAAACACGCATAGAAATGTTACATTGGAAAATATCTGGCCACTATAAGCCAAGACGAGGCTTAGCCATTAGCCGCAGCCGATAGAATGAAAACAAGCAACATCGCTGACATCGCGGTGCCGCTGAACAACGACCGACACACACACACACACACACACACACACACACACACACACACACACACACACACACACACACACACACACACACACACACGCACACGCACACGCACACACACACACACTTTGAGCGCTTCTATCTACGTGTTGTGGGGGAGACAGCGATGCGGTGGCTATAATTTCCGGGCCGCAGCAATCGGCCAGCGCGGCTCTGGCAGCATCCGTTCTTCCTGGCAGCGAAGTCACCTCTCCTCTGGGCGGAGCGCAGGCTGCCCCTTTTGAAGCGCGCAGGAGGGCCACGCGCACCTGCACTGCGCAACACGTGGCGCTACCTCTGGACAGCCGGTGTGCGTGGTTCCCATAGTATCTATCTCTCTAGCCGCCTACGCCTGAGTGCTCTCGTGATAGCCTCCATAATCGACCAAAATTTGCATGGGAGGGTAAGAGGGTTTGACGAATATGTCTGGCTGGTCATGATAGTAATAACGTGAAAATCCCGTCGCGTACGTCGACAAACCCTTTCCTGCAGAAACGTCTCCCACACACCCGTATACGATGGGCCACTCTATGCAGGTATGCGGGTATGCGCCAGTGGTGATTCACAATATATATCTACCCAGCAACAACGAAAAGAGAAATTGGTAACTTAAATGCGAGAGCGTTAAGAGAAAGCGACATCGACAACGTCGAGGCGATGAATGCAAAGAATAAATATCAAAGTCCCAGCACCAATCGAAACCTATAATTCTGTGTGACAATCAAGTATTCTGCGACAGTGCCACGCCAGGTCTCGAAACTGCTTTGGAAAAAAGATCCTGTGCAGGCGTAAAGCTTGTAAAATGTCAGGGGTGCTTGCAGTGCTCGCTATCTAATCTTATAAACATTACATATGCATGTGCTCCTATGATACAGGCGTCACGTCGTGTTAACGTCATTTTTATACTTAAGCGCAATCCACTGAAGTTGGTCTACGTAGCACTATCCAGGCCTACCATCCTCGCAAGCACAAGCGCTATACATATCTGCTTAGCGCTACATATCAGCTTGGCGCTTCTGGTGTTGGTAATACCCTTGTTGTTGATGGTATCGTTGCGCAACTGTAAATAACTGGTTATATAAAATATATGCGACTATTCAACATATGTCCGCGCGTACACGATTTGTACATATCTTTAACGTCATTTCGTAATGTTTGGCTTACTAAAAAATGTCACAATTTCACCGTAAGAGCGAAGGAATGAACGCGATAGCAAGAAATTGGAATGTTAAACAAAGAACGACAAGCAGTTCGGTACTTGTAGCGCACCTCTGAAGAACGATGAAGGATGCTCGACAAGAACTCGCAGGTATACACAGGGCACGTGTGAACTAACAACTATCGCAATTGTTGCGTCTTTGTGTTTCAGCAACGTGCTGCAAGTGTCGACGATGCAGAACCCAACGCTCTTAGATAATTCTTTTTCTTTTAAAGTGCGGGCGTGGAGTGACCCTGTGTGTCTCCTACCACGCAGTGGCGTCTGACACAAGGTGTTCGCGAGGTTATTATTTTTTTTTCGTTCCACATCACGAGTGGGTACAGAAAGGGGCCATTTTTTTTGTGCGCGTCACAAGGGCAGTTTTCAAACTGAAAGGAAATGTAAGAGCGTTGCGGGACAGGTAACACGTTCAAGCTCCTTCGAGATCTGCGTGACGCCAGCGGTAAATGGTGTATATAAATAGCTCACCGTTTTTACGTCGAAACATGCATGGCGCGTGGTTGAGGCTAAAGCAGCGCGCTGCGTAGCGAGGGGTCGCTGGCTCGAATTCCCGGTCGGGTGCTTCGGAATTTTGTTTCCTGATTTATTTTTCTTTGTGCCTGTTTTATATGTGTATATACATATACATATCCCGGACATGACGCCGATGGCGACGGCAGTAATCCACCGAGGGTGTTCATATAATTGTTATCGCAATAAAAATTACACCACAGTCACTTTGTGTCCGCATGCTTCGGATATCATCGATTCCCATGGTGCGTGGGGTCTGGCGAATTTGTGCATCTACATCGAATTTTCACTCACGGCCGAGGCTGCTTTTTCGCTCTCAACCAAAGGTACCAGCGACACCGCAATTTCTGCGAAATGGACATTTAACACTGTCGCGTTTCAAAAAAGACAAGGCATAGCCTCAGAGATCGCACACGCCGGTGCGCTATCTCGGAGGCCTTAAAAAGGAGAACTGCTTTAGCAAACGAATGGAAGAAGGCGCTTCCGCAACTCAGTTCAAGTCGCCCGCCGTTGAGCGAGAACCAATCAGTTCAAACAGGAGAGCGCGCAAGCGCAACGATGTTCAGGCTGGTTCAGGCACGTATAAAAATACTCTCGCTGTTAACAGAGTGTGTTTGTTTCTCGCATGCATTTTTACCGTGTTTATCAATATTACATGCGGTTATCGTCGCTGACTGCACACGTACTTACATCGTTTGTCGGTACGCTCGAGTCGTTTGACATTGACAGGGGAATCGTCGGCCGCGGTGCGTCGTGGTCCCAATCAACGGACGTGCACCATTACAAGATCGCAAGCAAGCCCCTTTTGATGAGACTGTTGCCACAGCGTATACCACACTTCCGTGAGTTCAAGAATGTTGACAAATCGCGCAACTATTTACCATTAGAGCATGATTTTTATGCGTCTGAGAGTACCGGGGTGGCGAGTTCAGCAGAGGAGAGACAGCGGGGATGGTATGCCAGAGAAAGGGCCTGATACGAAATTATGAATTGTCCTAGTGTCTGTGCTTTCTGTGCTCTTACTTATACACTGCTACGGGTTGGTTGCCGCGTGTGTTGATTAGTATGTGAAAACAAGGTGAAGACGCGTGCTGCATTACGCGGTTTTGTGCTTCTGTCACGAAGCCTGGTGTTGTTTAGCAGTTATTCCTTGGCTGTATATAGGGCGAACGCTTGAAGTGACTTCTACAATGCTTTGTCGCCGTGAAAGTGGATCTGCTTTTAAACATGCTGGTCGCTCCGTACCACCTCTCTGGTGGAAATTCAGCAGAGGTTGTCGTTCTGTAACCATAATCATAATAAACTAACGTACAAATGAACTACATAGTAGTGACGGGGACACAGATAGAAAGACGCATAGGCGGAGACTACGGGGGGGGGGGGCTGGGGGGGCTCGGGCTCCCTCTGGACGGCTTCATGGGGCAGAGCCCCCTGGCGCCTTTTCGGAATATTTTTTAAGAGCTTCTGTTCGGTTCCCGTCCATTGACAACGTACTGTCGGCCGTCCTGTCTGGCAGCTATTTCAGAGGGGCTACTCATGCCGGCTTTTTTTTATCTTCTTTCAGGCTTCTAAAATTTGGATCACGGGCCAGTGACAAGTCAAAATTTTATTGGAAAATGTCCCCCCGAACGTATTTGAGGGTGCGTAGTATGTTGCGTTTATGAAAAACTGAAGGCGACTGCGTAAGCTATGACTAGTTAAAAGAAGTTTTGAACAGCATAGCGACTGGTTTTCAGAAAACAAAAATGCTTCTGAGAATACAAAGCATCCTCGACACAAATTTTCTCGCCAATACAAAAAGCGTATTTTTTTGTTGTCTACAAATGGGTACCCTTTGAAATGCTTGCCTATGAAAGTGCCAAGAGAAGATGGTAGGTATTTTTTTATTTATAAGCAAAGGGTTTACTACCGGTTCACTCACCGAAGAGCAACTCAAATACTAATCCACAACTTTCGGCGGAAAAATTCGTAACCCCAGCTTCGCACAGGTGTAGTGGTATCAAATGGCATTTCCTATCATCTGAAAATTATTTTTGGCGATCTTAAATATAATTCACTGGCATATAGCTAAAGCTACCTGTGCTAGCATTAGCCCACTCTGCGCTGTCTGGTTCGTGTTGTAACAAAGTAAGTAAAGCATGACCATAAAAAACTTACGCAGATCCCAGTCATTGTGCGAATCGATTTTATGAGAAGGAGCCAGCGAGTAGCAGCCTACACAATATTTTTCGCTTTGAGCCAAGCGTTACGAGGTGGATCGGCATATTTGCACGAAACAAAAAAAATAAATCTGGATTCTCGGACTTCAGATCTTCATAACGATATCGCGGTACCCGTACCTAAGAGACTAAAGTTCTATTAAATTAAATTCTTTAATTTTGAAGTCGGACTCTCTCTCTCTCTTTCACACAAACACACACACACACACACACACACACACACACACACACACACACACACACACACACACACACACACACACACACACACACACACACATATATATATATATATATATATATATATATATATATATATATATATATATAGAGAGAGAGAGAGAGAGATGTGGAAGAGCAAGTCGGGCTCCCGCCCCCTCCGGGAAAATGAAGACTCTCCGCCTATGGAAAGACGCACAACGCTGTCATGCACATTCCACGCTCCTCAGAGGCATATGTGTCTGTGGTAGCGTTGCCGTGTACGGGCATAAACTCGTTGTTGTAAAGAATTAACATGATTGCCCTTTGGTGAAAATTTCAACGTGGCTGCGTAAGGCCGCCACTCGTAGACCTTAGATGTGTACAGGAAGCTCACAAGAAGCTAATGCATTTGGGTGTAACACGTTATGTATTGGTAGTAACAGTAAGTACACACATCAAACAATCTCAATCTTGATTAATTTGAAGTAGCACAGCATGCGTGCATAAATTATTATTGGTAGAAGTGAGTGTCAGCTGCAAGGCTATTAAGCGAGTACATGCTCTTCTTCTTGTATTTGTATGAAAAAATGGAGTTAAATAGTTGTCCTGCCACTGTATATACTTCTTTGTTTGATGATCCATGCATGCTCTCCCTCATAAAAACTCTTAACAGTGAAGTACCGCCGTTGGGAATGCTTCTTATTCTGCATTATGCACCAGTATTATTTGTATGCTTTAAGTTGAGCCTAGATATATACGAGAGATATTCATATAGTAAGAGCTGCCTTGCCGTAAAGAAAAATATTTTCTTTTGTAAATGTTTCATGTTGGTTTTAGTTGCGCCCCAACTTCCTTGATTTTTCTTCATAATTCCGTCAACTTCAGAGCCCAGTAACGGAAAAAAAGTTTTTGTTTTTAAATAAAACGCAGTGGTGTGGCTCCGCGCGTGTCAATGTATGGCATTTCAAGTGCTTTAACCAATCTGCTCCGCCTCCTAGTTATTGTTGCATTTGATCTTGCTTGATCTTGCTTGACCAGTCAGGACTCTCATCACCTGGGCGCGCTGGTCAACGTATATGTGGTGGTGGTAACAACTTTATGAAAAAATCACCGCCCAAGCACTCCGTACAAATGGTTAACCAGCGAAGCTGAAATGTGCGGCCCCAGTGTTTAGCAGTGGGTTCAACCCGACGCTGCACTGAAGTCTTCCACAGTTATCGTTTCCAGGTTGTGGTCGAACCACAGGCAGTCACAGACGTCGCAGCTGAAGCCAAAGTGCCGCTGGAGAAACTCTCGCCCAAAGCGGGCGTTCGCCCCGGCGAACGCGCTCCCGGTATCACGTCGATGCTGTTCTGCCCGCAACGCCCTTTCTTCGGCGCGCCCTCTGGCGCGCCGTGGCTGCAAGCGTTTGACCTTGCAAGCGTCGTACCCAAGCTCGCGCGCCAGAACGACGTAACTGATAGCACAGCCAATGGAGACCGCTCGTGACACAGATGCCGAGCGGTTTTTCGTTTCTCCTAGCCATATACAGCTTTCGCTGTAAAACTCCGGCAAATTCGTGGCATGGGCCCGAGGCCGCCGCCGAAGACGACACGAGAGCCTGTCTTCTCACCGCCTGACGGGCTTGCAAGGTGGCCCACACATGATCCTGGAGGTTGTAGCTGCGCAATGCGGCCGAGGGGGAGACTGCATTTTCTTCGCCTATAACCACAGACTCCCAGAGAATGTGCCTAAGCGATGCGTGAGTCCAGCAGCATAATGTGCAGGGTATCGTCTCGATAGATGTCTGGGCATATGCTCATGAAATGAACGTGGTGGGGGGTAGGTCTGGGTTTGTAAATGCCTCCAATCTACTGCTTGAGATCTGTCGAGTTTCGGGCTTGGCGGTGGAGAAATACGCATGGATTTTTTTTATAAAAGTTTGTTATGTCACAGTACCGGGTCCTTCTATACCTTTCTGTTCAGCCCTCCGCTAGACGTTCAACCCGCGGGGAGGACCTTTCTACGCGGGCGCGGAACGTGAGACGTCATGCTACGCGATGGACCTCCCCATTCATGTTGGTTACGGGGGGTGTGGAGGGACGTGTGCCTGGTGCACAAATTCTGACCGCCGTCTGCGAGTCACTTGTATATATCGGCAACTGGGGCAAACGATGGCTAGGGCTATCGCCATTTCTTCCATTACCTCCGGGTTTTTGCCGTGTACACTACACGACCTGACCAATTCATTGTCAGTATTTTCACAGTATGGAGGACTGCCACTGCCAAATTTGCGCAACGTCTTTTTTCTCGCTCGAAGAATCCGCTCGCACATGGTTCGAAAACCAGGAAACTTCAGTGACGACTTGGTGCATTTTTAGAAGACGCTTGACATCGGCATTTCCGAGCACCCAACGAAAGGAACAAGCTGTGGCCATGCTTCAAACCCGGCAGCAGCAACCGAATAAGCGTGTAACTGTGTTTGTCGAGGACATGTAGAAAATCTTCCGACTCGTAGACGCTGATATCACTGAGGAAAAAACACGAAAGTGAAACGTGTCCTTACAGAAGTAGTTGAATGTTTACTGTACATTGATATAAGAGAGCTTGCACAATGTCTATTGGTGTTCGACAGTTATAGCACGTGTGAAGTGGATGCATCCACGTTCACGCTTGGCGGTACATCTGTATCCCGACGACTAGCGTCCTTGATCAATGATTAAACAAACCCTTGTGGTCATAGATGCTTGTGGTTGCTGTACGGTGAGAGCGGAATCACAGAAAGTGATGCGACAGCCAGAAGAGCGTCACTGATTGGACGCCCAACTTGGACTAATGTCGCCTACTCGCGGCATATTCGTGTTATTGAACAATCCTGCCCGACCAGAGGCAAACGTCGTGTCTTCCCCGTTGGCCGGCTGCGCTTTTTCGCGGGGCGAGCTAGGAACGCGGAGTTGCGGCCACGCGACGCACTCGCGCGTCGCAGAGCTATTTTTGGTATGGACGGATGCTATGAGCGAGGACGATGCTAGGGGTAAGGTCGCCACCTGGCAATGTGTTATTGCGTCGACAAAATTGTACTTTTCCTATTCGAACGCGCCGAATAGGACGGACGCGTAGAAACAACGCTTTGAAGGGACTAATCGTGCATTTCACGGTCATAATGCATTACTTCACTTTAGTAAGAGCACTGGGAGAGGACGGTGGTAGATATAAAAGGCTTGTTTTTAAAACGTACAAAGTATGTGACCGTGGCGCAGTGGATAGCGTGCCCGGCAACTCTTCTCGCGGACCTATCGGTCGTAGGTTCGACTCCCGCTTACGGAACTTGATTTTTGTCTTCTGATCATGTGTATTTTTCGACGTCATTTCCGTGACGGAAATACGTCACTCAAATCTTGGTGGACCCCGGCATAAAACACTTTCGTGTTAAAAAAAAAGCTCCAGTACCATATGCAGGCTATGAAGGAACAAGTGTTTCTCGGCCTCACTCACAACCCGCCGAAGATAATTACAGAGTTTGTGATGGAGGCGGCTACAACTGCAAAAAAGCTTAGGCTCGGGGCCAGACAGTACAACCGCGGCTTTCCAGCTCTCACTTCCGGCGACATGAACTTCGTGCGACCGTTCGGATTATAATCCGCGAAGAACTTTAAAAATTGCTCCCTGTGGCTAGCCCACATGTCGCAGCTGTGACAAGCATAGCTCGCGACGAGCTACACCAGGCGCTGGGAACATCACTGCCGCCCCAGACAGCCTGAACCAGTGCCGTCTGCCGCAGTGATGACTTATGCACCGACGCTATCCGTGACCAGACCCCTCTAGTCTCGCGCACTGAGCCATACACACTATCAGCGCCTCCCCAGCACTACGCGCCGTTACCACGAACGCAGCGGGGAAGACGATTTATGGCTTATCAAGAAATGTACCAATACGAGGAAGTCTGACCTCTGGCGAACACCAAACCAACGCCCGTCAGGCTTCCACTGTGCGGAAGCCGGCCACGTACTCCGAAGATGCCCTAACCGCCAGATGTGCCTACGTGGGTTCGGAATATGCGCCCCACGCCCCCACGCCCCCTTCGCCCCCACGCCCCTTGACGTGGTGCAGTTACATCGAGGCCGAGCAGACGTTTTTCATCATCAACTTCACTTACGGCCACAAGCAGTTGAACAAAGGCGGGACAGCAGTATTTATACAACACATTGACGAAGTAGGAAGTGCATTTACGCTGCCGCAACATGCGACGGTGCCTCCTCACTGGTGAACGGTGACCTGAAGTTTGACGTCAACCCTGCTCTTTCAGAGCACAGACAAGAAAAGGTGCGCAGCGTTCTTCGTTACTATGCCGAGTGTATCTCACTCATCGAAATTCGAAAAAAAGTTCACAGCATATTCACGAGGTGAATGATGATGAGTGGGGCGAAGCTCCGGAGGGAATCATAGGTAAAACCGTGAATCTTTTGTGTATCGCCCCATGAATCATCATATAAAGAGTGAGAAACACTGTGTGTATATATTAAACATCAATCTTTTATTATTCTTAATCAGATGATGTTTGGCTTTCGAGCCGGCCCAGCGTACGGGCGTTGTCTCTTGTCTCTCCTTGACAATGGCGCAGTCGTCGAACATGAAGCTTTAAGGCAGACGCCACCTGTGCTCGTGCGTCCTCGGAATTCCGGACAGGCCCTCCCAGGAAAGCCGTCCACGCTTCCTCGGCCATGGAACCCGCCCACCTGCCACCGCAACAACCACAGTTCGGGGACAGCGTCTATGCCTCCTCGTCACCCCGTAACCTTCCGGCTCTGCGAACGCCGACCAGGGATGGCGTCCAGGCCTCCTTGGCGGCTCAACTTTCATTCATCGGCGCCGCGATACCAGTTCACGCTACGGCACCACACGGGCTCCTCTCGTCTGGGAACGTGGTTAACGCTCCCATCGGCGCGGTTCCCGTGAAGTGGGCTCTATCATCCCATCGGCCTCCAACGGACGCCGTCCACGCGTACTTGCCTGTGGGTTGTGCCGCCGTGAGTACCGGAGCCGCCGCATGCTCCGCAGATACCGGCTGCCCTGGTTTTGCATGCGACTCACACGAGAGCACTATAGAGCTGACTAACTCCTCTCTGGTGAAGTTCACCTCACCGTTGATCACGATGGAGTCCACCTCCGGTGCTCGACTCCGAGTTCTGCGTCGGCCCGATGATCCCAATTATAACAGCGCCATCTATCCTCTTTAATAGTCACTTATACGAAAACTACTAACGCCATCTAGTGATATTATTTCCAAGGACATATACACACAACCCCATCTAGTGAGCAATTCTTAAAGCTAACTAGAAGTTGCTACTACAACATACTATTACAGAGGAGGGAACGACCCACACCCTAAGGAGCTTCGCCCCTAAAAAAACGCGCATTGCGAAACACCGCATATCACCGACGAATCAGCCCGACCCGTGCGCCACAGCCCATATCGCGTGTGATCACGATAGCGCGACGCAATCACAACACAAGTCGTAGAAATGCTTCGCTTAAACATCACTCAGCCATCAAACGGCCCTTGGTCTTGAGCCTTCGTACTCGTGCAGAAGAAAGATGATATGCTGAGGTTTTCCGTCAATTTCCACTGCCTCAAAATCGTCACGAAAAAAGATGTGCACCCACTACCCAGAATCGATGACGCTCTTGATGACTCTGCTGTGCAAAGTACTTTTCCTCAAAGTGGATTTGAAGACCGGTTATTGACAGATCAAAGTCAATGAAAGAGACCAAGAGAAAAACGCATTCATTACACAGGACGGCTAATTAAATGAAGGACAACTCCCGTCGCTAGGCTCGCCGGAGCTTACGGCTACAGGAGTTTGACGTCACAGTGGTCTATAAAACAAGAAGAAAACGTTCTGAATCAGACTGTCTGACAAGAGCACCCGTTGACCCAGCTCCGCCTAACGACGACAACGATGGTGGTTTTCTCGTGCTGATAAGTGCTAGTAACTTCGCAGACAACCAACGCGTCGAACCTCACCTACGCAGCGTCATTGAATTCTTGGAGGGTGTAATGGACGTGACTCGGAGGCGGACGCTCAGCTAGAGCGTCTGCCTGTCGCTGAGCCAGAGAAAACCAGAGAGAACGTAATTCTTCACCGTCGACAAAATGTGGTCCCTCTTCGTAAGTTCCGCGATGTCAGACGCTTGCAAGGGTGGATATTCCACATCGTCCAACAGTAACACGTCGCCCGGTGGTTGTGTCTCATCCTCGCGTCCCGGTACTGAAAGACGGCTTAAAGCGCCAGCGTTGCTCTTGCGGGGACCTGGCCGATATTCCAAGGTGTAGTCATATGCAGCCACAAGTAGAATCTAACGAAGCATTGTAGGGGAAGCCACTTCTGGAATGCGTTTCTCTTTGTTAAACAATCCCAGGAGAGGCTGGTGATTAGTCGTAACAAAGAAGTTACCCCCAGCCAAAAAATTACACCATCTCCCGCTAAAGGGAACCATGTGTAGATGTGAAGCAGCGGGCGCTAGCGCTTACACTGGCGGTGGCGTTGACGCTGGCGCGCTATCGCACCGTTGCGCAGGAGAGAAACTGAGGAGGCGCAAAGCACGCAGTGATGGAGCGGTGTTTCCTACTGGAACATGCCAATCGCTGCTAATGGGAAATGAGAGTCAGAAGACTCCGACTGGACACAGAGACCCGCAGTCGGCTTTTAGTTAACGCGCACGCTGCGAATTTTTATTGTCCAACAACGCACAGGAGAAATCTCCCACCGGCACCACCTTGGAGGTCAAGATCCATTGCCATATACGGGATGGACAATGAACGGTTGTGCAGCGCGAGCAGTCGGTTTTTGCAACCAAGAAACTCGCTAGCAGACGCTGCCTGCGTCGGCGTCGCGAGGGCGAGAGAGGGGGGTAGCGTAGGAGAGGAGAGAGAGGGGGGCGACGCGCATGCGCAGTGGGGGTGTGGACGCTGTGGGCAGGGATGCCTAGAGGAGAGAGAGAGGGGGGGAGCGTATTAGAGGAGAGAGAGGGGGGACGCGCATGCGCAGTGGGAGCGCGGGGAGGGATGCCTAGAGGAGAGAGGGGGGGAGCGTAGGAGGGGAGAGAGGAGGGGAGGCGCATGCGCAGTGAGGGTGTGGTTGCCGCGGGGAGGGACGCCTAGAGAAGAGAGAGGGGGAGAGGAGGTTTTTTTATTTTTTATTTTTTTTTTGAAAGGTTTGCGCATGCGCAGTAAGGGGTGGTCACGCCGGCACACCACCACCACCACCACCACCACCACCACCGGATTAAGCTTCGCCATAAGATGCTTCACATCTAATACTGACAGAACTTTTTTTACGCCACACACGATGGCTAAGCCCTTCTTGTCAATCTGAGCATACTTTCGCTCACTCGAGCCCAGCGTTTTAGACGCGTATGTTATTGGGCGTTCTGTGCCATCGTGAGCCCGGTGAGCCAGCACGGCTCCAATTGTAACAGGTGATGCGTCGCACGACAGCACTCTTTGTTGCTTCGGGTCATACGGAATAAGAACTGCGTCTGGCGATAACAAGTTGTTTAGTGCAACAAACGCTGGGTCATGTTGGCTATTCGAGCTCCAAGCACTGTCTTTGTCCAACAAGCGGTGAAGTGGCTCCGCGACTTCTGATTTTATTTTTAGAAATCGGCTATAAAAATTAATGAGCCCTAGAAACGATTGGACTTCCTTCTT
Organism: Rhipicephalus appendiculatus; assembly: GCA_030522465.1. NCBI lineage: Eukaryota > Metazoa > Arthropoda > Arachnida > Ixodida > Ixodidae > Rhipicephalus > Rhipicephalus appendiculatus. Next base: position 3,363 of record JALIZH010032856.1, on the reverse strand, counting down.
TGATGTCGGCGTTGGTGTGTTCCGGAGTGCGTCCTCTTTGCTTGTAGAAGGATGAATGCCCGCAGCATCAATCACATGACACAAAAACTTAATGCCATTCTTGCGGGATTCGCATTTTTCTTTGTTCACCCGCAGACGTGCGCTCTGTAGCCGGGTGAGCACTGCCTCTAGGCGTTCTGCGTGCTGTTCTGGCATGTCTCCTCCTAATATTAAGATATCATCGAGATAACATTTGACTCCTGGTACTCCTGCCAACAGCGTGTGCGCTGAAACAACCACGGCGCTACAGAATTGCCAAAAATAAGCCTTTCATGTTGTTTACTGTCAGTGCTTCAGCTGATGCATCGTCCACGACAAGCTGTTGATAGGCCTGAGCCAAATCCAGCTTCGTGAAAAATTTAGCTTGGCCCTAGCGTTGCTAGCATTTCAAGAGTTGTGCGCAAGGGATAGATGCTACTTCGAACGGCCTTGTTCCCCGTGCTGCGATAATCACCACAAGCGTACGGAACCATTCCATTTTTTACGACTACGAGGGAGTTGCTCATGTAGAGGACTCTACTCGCTGCCATACACCTTGCTGGACAAGCCTGTCTATCTCTGCTGTCAAGTGATCTCGAAGAACAAATGGTACTTCTATGCTCTTCACAAACACCGGCTGTTTCATTTTTTAGTTCAATGTGCACTGGTTCCTGAGTACATCCTGGAAGATCATTTGCAAAGACCGCTTGAAATTGCTGAAGCATTTCTGACTCATCAGATACTCTCTTTATTCCTTGAATTTTAATTCCTAAGGCCTTAAACCAACTTCGTTCAAGGATACTACTGCCTTGCTTGTTCACAAGTAATAAAGGCAACTTTGCAGACTTTTCTTTGAAACGCACTTGAACTATTGCTTTTCCCAGCATCTCAAGTGGCTCTTTCGTCCAAGCCAGAAGTTTTGTTCCAGCACTGACTAGTGGAATTTTGCCTGTGCATTCTTCAATCGCCACGTTTCTTGAGTAACCAGCGAGTGAGACGCTCCTCAGTCTACTTCCATCTGCACCTCTTTCCCTTAGATGAGCACAGGGGTGGTAAATTTTTCTGACTTGTGTACTTTGTAAACGGAGTAAAGCTCTTCCACTTTGTGCAACGGTTTAGTTGCTTGACTTTGCTTTCGGGCCGGATTTTTTCCTGGCTTCTGCGCAGCAGTTTGATTATGACTTGACGGCGATTCTTCTCTGAAGCGACGAGCTCTAATGATATGGCATTTTTTTTCTTGCATTAGTGACAAGCCTCATAACTAAATTAACAAGTTTTAGAACTGTGCTCAGCGTTGCAGCAGTAGCAGACGCCATTTCTGGACGCAGCCGGCTCCTTTGGGCACGTTTCTTGGACGGCCTCGTCGCCAGTGCTGTTCGCGTCGCTGAGGCTGTGTGTCCTGATTTCTCGTTGCTGTCGTTGAGTTGCTTCCGCTGTCATGGTCATGTAGTACGCCACAGTCAATGCCAGGTCCTTTTCTGCCAATAGGCGTTGCTGCACCGCCTCGTTGCTGATGCCGAAGACGAAACGGTCTCGCATCATCTCGTCCATAGGAAGAGTGTTGTCTCCGAAGCCGCAGTTTTCAGCCAATCTTCTGAGAGCTGTCACGTAATCTGCGACGCTTTCGCCTTGCGCTTCCTTACGCTTGTAAAATAAAAATCAACCGTACTGCACTGATGGCTTGGAATGCATGAGTTCTCGGACCGATTTCTTGATCTTCTCGTAGGCTGCAGCAGTCGGCCTTTCGGGTTTGACCAACGTCACGATGAGACTACGTTTTTAAATGCGAAGCATTTCTTAGCGAACTTCGGCGACTTTGAGCGTATCTATCTATCTATCTATCTATCTAGCCGCCTACGACTTTGTGCTCTCCTGGCCGTATCGTTAATGGGACTTATACCAAAATTGGTATGGCATAACATGACTGTATGACAAACATGAATGGCTGGTCATATCATGAAAATCATGAATAACTTGTCATGAAAAGTATGATTTACACGCCATGGCCATAGTGCTCCTGAGGCCGTTTTCTTATCTTGATCTATCTAAAAATTGGTACGATGAGACATTTCTCGATAATCAACATAAATGACTTGTGGTAATATGAAAATCATGACCTGCATGTCATGTACAACATGATTTACATGCCACGCTCATGGCGAGCTGACGGCCGCTTCGCTAGCTTGATATACACCAAATTTGGTATTGCGTGACGTGAGTGTATGACGAACATAAATACCAAGTGGGCATATGGAAATCATGACATGTCATGTGCAGCATGACTTGCATGCCACGCTCATGGCACGCTCGCGGCCGTTTCGCTGGTTTGATATACACCAAATTTTGTATTGAGCGACGTGATCGTATGATGAGCATAAATGACAAGTGGTAATATGGAAATCATGACATGTCATGTGCAACATGACTTGCATGCTACGCTCATGACACTCTCGGGGCCGTTTCACTAGCTTGATATACACCAAATTTGGTATTGAACGACGTGACTGTATGACGAGCATAAATGACAAGTGGTAATATGGAAATCATGACATGTCATGTGCAACATGACTTGCATGCCACGCTCATGACACTCTCGGGGCCGTTTCACTAGCTTGATATACACCAAATTTGGTATTGAGTGACGTGACTGTATGACGAGCACAAATGACAGGTGGTAATATGGAAATCAGGAAATGTCATGTGCAACATGACTTGCATGCCACGCTGATGTCATTCTCGTGGCCGTTTCGCTAGCTTGATATACGTCAAATCTTTAAGGCATACGCCTTAATTGTCTCATGCTCACGTCCGTCCGTCCCTCCCTCCAGCCGTGCCCTGGCACGGTACCAGTTGGGCGCCGGGGCGCGCAAACGGACGCCGGTCGCGTCGGACTCTACAGTGCTCGCGCTTTGCTTACGTAGCGTGCTGTGCCCAGAGTCTCTAAATCATGCAAGGAGGGAGACGCGCGCATGACGTTCCATTCCTGACCGACCCCGTCTCAGTGGGCACAGGCGTTGGAGGAACGCGCCTTGGAATTGACAAAGTGTCCGTCAATTTAAACGCTGGCACGCGGATGGCGTCTGCACAATGCGCAAAGCGCGAGAATACGAACGCATGCCAAACGGAGGCAGATTGGTGTCGCGTCTCGCTGCGATTCGAGTTAAAAAATTAAGCGAACATAAGTGGCAGGTGGTAACACGAAAATCTTGGCATGTATGTCATCTACAATGCGACGCTCATGGTGCGCTTGCGTCCAGTACGCTAGCTTGGTATACACCAAAATTTGTATTGCGCGACGTGACTGCACGACGAACACAAATGACAGGCCCTAAATGTAACTAATGA
>JALIZH010032854.1:0-26530 GCA_030522465.1 Rhipicephalus appendiculatus | reverse complement strand
ACGTATTCACTCTCGATCATTGCCAGGAGCATTTTTCAGACTTGGAAAGTACACAAGGCGTTTCATAATCCTAAAATTCGAGTGTAATTACGGTCAGTGTCCTGGAATGAGTGTCAAAAAAAATTAAATTGCTTGAACGGTAAAGAAAAGCTTGCCTATGATTGACCTCTCCTACCATCACTACTGGCACTTCGTTTTTGTTATCCTTCCATTTCGCACTAAGATAAATCAAGAAGCAATCAACTCATTGATCGCCTGCAATGATCGTTTTCAAGTGTCTCTTCCGACGTATACAACAAAATACCTCGGTGTTACCCGCGCTGAAAATAATAGGGCAGTTCTAAAGGAACGAAACGTCGGCAAAGTCTAACACGGCCTAGTAAAAAGAAAAAAAAAAAGAGCTAAAGAAAAATGCCGACGCGTCGCGCGGTTGTTATCGTATCTAGGCATCTAGCCTGGAATGCAGCTATCCGGATGGCGCCACACGTGTAGCAAAACTGTTGATTCATAGTCAGCAGAACTCTCCTTCTTTCGAGATTACGCTGTCGGCCTGAGGAGTGCTGTCACCTTGTGTTAAATTTAAAAAGCTTATCTGAGTCCGACAGGGCTTCCGAGACTAAGAACCCCGCTTGTTTGATCTCAAGGGCCACGCTTGAAAGCTTTGATCTCAAAGCTTCTTTTGTCATTGACGCCAGCTTGGTTTGAAGAGCGAGTGTAAATCAGTTGGAAGAGCAATTATATGTACGATGGAAGGCCATGAGTTGTAATTGTTGGAGAGGTCCCGTGCTTGAAAACTGAGACGCGCTGGCCGTGAATAAATTCAGGTTTCCTAAAGGGTGCTGCTTTCTTTCTTCATTTCTCAATAATTGTCCTCAGCTCGCTTTGACTTTCAAGGCAAAGGTTCATGAATTATTTGATCTCAAAGGGCACGCTTTTTGCCTTTGCCTATCCGGTTTCGCGCTGTGATCTTACTGTAGCTTCGTTTTTTCGCAAACGTAAATAACTTTAGGATGTTGAAAAATTGACAGGAAACTGGAGATGGAAGCTCTCGATGAAAAAAAATTCGGCAGATCCCACATATCTTGGGAATCCATGTAATGCGAAGCATGCGGAGAGAAGGTGACTGTGTTGTAATTTTTTTTATTGAGCTAAACGTTACGAAATGACGTTAAAGATATGTTAAAATGTTGTACGCACGGATATTTGTTTAATAGTCGCATTTGTTTTATATAGTTGTTTACTGTTGCGTAACGATGCCAACAGCAACATGGTTATTAGCAACACCAAAAGCGGCACGCTGGTACGCAGCACTTGTGCTCGCGCTTTTGGTAGCTCTGGACACTGCTACATTAATCAACTTTAGTGGATGGCGCTTAAGTATACAATTGACGTTAACCCAGCGTGACGGCTGTATCATAGGAGTACATCTGTAATGTTTATAAATTTGAATTGCAAACACTGTAACCACAATGGACGTTTCACGACCATTAGGGTCTACCTGAAAAGTTACCTATTTAACCGACGCTCTACGTTTAATAAAAACAGTTGGTAGTGTGCGCTCGATCTGTTTAAGTGTTCCTTCCTTGTGTTGTCCTTTCTATTTTAGCGCAAAGTTTCATGCATACCTGAAAAGCAGTTTCGATACCTCGCTTAGCTCTGGGCTACAATACTTGATTGCCACGCAGAATCCTGGGGTTCGATTCCTGCTGGGACCTTGACATTTATTTGCATTTGTCGCGTCAACGCTGCCGATTTCAGCTTGTTCTTAACGCTCTCGTGTTAAAATTACCAATCTCTGTTCTCGCCGTTCCTGGGTAGACATTAACTGTCACACACCTGTGGGACAATTCCGCATAACTGAGGCACATACCCGCCAGTGGTATACGGGTATATGCCACACGTGTCTAGCGGAATAGGTTTGACCACGTACGCGGACGGGTTTGTGACATTAATCATGTCATGACCAGCGAGTCATATGCGCGTGAATGTAGTCCTGAAATGTAGCCAGAAACCTGGTGCGAAGAACCCCCCAGTAGCTGTTTTCTTTTTTTTGTAATGCAAGGTGTTGCGGCGTTTATTACTTGATATTTCGAATGAAAATGCATTCAATTGTAGCTCAATTTCGTTTTCCCATCATTTTATTTTCTGGAATGAATGAATAAACTTTATTTAAAGTCCGGCAGTTTCCTTCGGGCGAGACGGTGGGAAGAGGGGATTGACCCCTGTTCCGTCCCACCCTCCATCGATGATGATGTTGGTGCCTCAGGAGACGATTCGAAGTCCTTAGACCCGGGCGGCATCTTCGGCTTGCCGGACGGCCCAAAGCTGGTCGGAACGCCTGTCGCTGATGAGTGCCGCCTCCCAGCGGCAGCGACGCCGACGCAACTGATCCGCAGTATAGTGACCGCAGCCGCGGCGATGGCTGCCGGCCCCTGCCCTCGCGCGGTGGTAGCAGCAAATATTGCTCTCGGAATTTGTCCCTTCCTCGCATGCGTCGCGTAGTGAGCGGTGGCAGCGACATGAACTCTTCCGGCACATTCCCAAAGCATGTGCCGCAGTGTGGTTCTTTCCCCGCACGCTTTAAACACGCCCGTCGGGTGTAGGCTCGGATAACAGAGGCGGAGGATCGCCGGGCTGGGGAAAGTGTTGGTTTGTAACAACCTCCAGGTTACGGCCTGTTTTTTGTTTAATTTGTCGTGTGGTGGTGGGTATATGCGTCTGTTAAGTCTGTAATGTTGTGTGATCTCGCTGAATGTGGTCAGGCGATCGCCCCACGACCATTGCGGTTGCTGTTGTTGTGTTCTTAATGATGTCATCGTCCCGCTCTCTGAGGTGTATGCGGCATCTAATCGGCCGCGGCTCGGTGAATGAGACCTCGAGCCGCGGTGTGGGCCGCCTGGTTGCCTGCAAGCGGGACCCTAGTGTGAGCCGGGGTCCACAGGAGGAAGACCGTCGCATTTCCAGTTTGAAGTGCGAGAACGACGACGTCGAGTCCTTGCTGGTAACTTTTCCTGTTTAGCTATGTAACCCTCGACGTTAGTATAAGGTATGTAGAACAAGAGGCACGCTTTTCCTTCTTCCAGGTTTCCTTCCCGCCAACGTACTTTTCGTTCGCTTTAGGACGGTGGTCCTGGCCGTTAACCATTATAGTGAATGGGTTTGCTGCACTTCGACTATCACATTGAGGTTGCCATTTTTTAAGTAGCTGTGCCGATGTATACAGCGAAAATATGCCTCTCCTACTAGCACTGAGAGGCGATGCTGGTTTTAAAGCAAAAGAGAAAACGTCGACATTTGGTGGGAAGTTCCGCAGCTACATCGACGCAGAAGGCAAAAAAAAAAGAAGAAATTGAAACATATTCTTCGAAATATTCTTCGAAGTTTTCTCTGGTCGTTAGGGCTGTGCCTGAAGGAGAGGCTACTGGGAGGGGAAGACATTGGGTATTTTCTCACGGAAAAGTACGATTAGCGACGAGTAAGAATGGTGCACGATATATTTATGCATGCAGGCGCTTCAGTGCTCCGCGAATACGTATTCACTGTCGATCATTGCCAGGAGCATTTTAGACTGGAAAGTACACAAGGCGTTTCATAATCCTAAAATTCGAGTGTAATTACGGTCACTGTCCTGGAATGAGTGTCAAAAAAAAATTAAATTGCTTGAACGGTAAAGAAGAGCTTGCCCACGGTAGAGCTCCCCTGCTATCACAATTAGCGCTTCGTTTTTGTCATCCTTCCATTTACACTAAGATAAGTCAAGAAGCAATCAACTCATTGATCGTCTGCAATGATCGTTTTCAAGTGTCTCTTGGTACGTATACAACAAAATACCTCACTGTTACCCACGCTCAAAATATTAGGGCAGTTCTAAAGGAACGAAACGTCGGCAAAGTCGAACACGGCCTAGCAAAAAGAAAAAAACAAGAGCTAAAGGAATATGCCGACGCGTCGCGCGGGTGTTATCGTATCTAAGCATCTAGCCTGGAATGCAGCTATCCGGATGGCGCCACACGTGTAGCAAAACTGTTGATTCATAGTCAGCAGAACTCTCCTTCTTTCGGGATTACACTGTCGGCCTGACAAGTGCTGTCATCTTCTGTTAACTTTCGAAGCTTATCTGAGTCCGATAGGGCTTCCAAGACTAAGAACCGCGCTTGCTTGATCTCAAGGGCCACGCTTGAAAGCTTTGATCTCAAAGCATCTTGTCACTGACGCCAGCTTGGTTTATGAGCGAACTAAATCAGTTTGAAGAGCGATTATATCTACGATGGAAGACCATGAGTTCTAATTGCTAGAGGGGTCCCGTGCTTGAAAACTAAGAGGCGCTGGCCGTGAATAATGTCAGGCTTCCTTAAGGTTAATGCTGTCCTTCGTCATTGCACAAAAATTGTCGTCAGTTGGTTGTGACTTTGAAGACAAAGGTTCATGACTTCGCTTTTCACCTTTGCCTATCAGTTTTGCGTTCTGATGTACTGTAGCTTCGTTTTTCGCAAAGGTAAGTAACTTCAGGATGTTGAAAAAGGGGCGGGAAGCGGAAGACGGAAGCTCTCGATGAAAAATTCCGTAAACAAGGGTAGTGTGCTCGAGCCGACATTTCAGCAAGTGCACTTGTCTTCGTCAAGGCTAGTCCGCCTCGGTGGATCAGTGGCTAGGGTGCTCGGCTGCTGACCCGAAGGTCGCGGGTTCGATCCCGGCCGCGGCGGTCGCATTTCGATGGAGGCGAAATGGTAGAGGCCCGTGTACTGTGCGATGTCAGTGCACGTTAAAGAACACCATATGGTCAAAATTTCCGGAGCCCTCCACTACGGCGTCTCTCATAATCATATCGTGGTTTTGGGACGTAAAACCCCACACATTATTATTATTCGTCAAGGCTATAACCGATTTTCTTAGTCCTAGCCAGCGCCTCCTCTATTAGGAGGCGCTGTCCTAGCGTGTGTAAGAACAGTAACAACGGAAGTGTTTATTTCGACAGTTTCGGCCAGAGTCCGGCCTTCATCTGGAATAAGGGTACATGTTGGTTGCACTCACATTTGTACGATTTTGCACGAAAAATGAGAGAAGACGGAGAAATAGAGAGAGAGAAAACAAAAGAAAAAAGAAAAAAAATGGGGGGGGGGGGGGGGGGGGGGCGAGGCGGGAGAAATTTCCAGGGGTCACTGCGCTATGCAAGTGGCGTCGTCAATGCTTATGTCTTTGTAAGCATTGCGTTCGATGTGTTTTCGGGTGGCGGTACCTTTAATGTAGACGGGGTGTACGAGTGGCCGGCAACGGGAAGGGCTGGTGCGTGGCGGAAGTGCACGTCCAGCGACATACTCGCTTACCAGTTGTTCGTTCCCCCCCCCCCCTCTCCTTTTTTACCCACAGTCACCATTCAGGTGTCGGCGGCCGGGACTAGACGACTGTGGTGGGCAATTAGTTGGCGTCTTTCGTCTAGCATTCCCTCCGTTCGCGTATTGCTCCTCAACAGGACTGCGCCCCGCGGCTCCGGCGGGGCGGCGCGGGCAGAAAAGGTTCTGTAAGGAGCTGAGACATTAACGACCCATCACTACGGGGACGTCTCGCTTCGAGGGGGCACCGCGCATGGCCGCGAGGGCAAGCAAACGGGTGGTTAATGTAAATATTAGTTTGTTCTGGGATTCCGCGTTCGCGGGCTCTTGGTTGTGCACGCGGTGGCTGTTAGACATGTCAAGTTTAAAGTCATTGATCGGTTAGTAAGATAGAAGTAGACGACAGTAGTACTTTAGAGGGAGTAGTAACACTAAAATATATAGTAAAATATATTTCCAATTGTTCAGTCACCGTCGCAGTTACACTGCCGCGAAATCTTCAATTGTTAGGTTTATTATTATTATTATTATTATTATTATTATTATTATTATTATTATTATTATTATTATTATTATTACTTTACAGTGCTTTAGTTGCTGCAAGTGTACCAGGGTTCTCATTTATGCCTTCTTCGAGGATGCTAAACCGGTGTATGAGGTATGACTCGCGTTGTTCAGGTTCCCGGTTTGATTTAAGTCCTGTTTCTAAGAGTGCAACTCATAATTTGTCGAATGAGTGGCCGGGAAGGTTAAGATATTTCGATAGAGGTAGACATGGGGCTGATTTGGCGTGGGCTCTGTGATTATTAAAACGAATCCTAAATGGTGTTTCTTTATGTCCGATGTATTGCATGTTGCACACGTTGCATTCAAGTAGATATACTACGTTAGATGAATCGCATGTTAGATTTCCGCGTATGTTAATTGAAAACTCGGATCGTGTGCTGGTTACCTCGCTTGTCTCTCGCATCGCTTTACATACAAGACATCGAGGCTTTAGACAAGGTCGGCATGAATTATTGGGAGTTGAAGTACTGATTTGGGAGTTTACAAGTGTGTCTTTGAGGTTGCGCGATCGTCGGTAAACGACGCCAGGAGTGGATGGAAATGGGCGCTTCAGACACATTCACTTTGTTCCAGTATGTTGTAATGTCGTTTAAGGATTCTGTTTTCATTGGGGAAGTTCGTGCTGTAAGTTAAACACAGGTTTGTCTGTTGCAGGTTGTGTTGTGGTGGCCGCTTCATAAGAAGGTCATCACGCTTCAGTCTTCTAGCTTTTTGAACAGTGTCATCAATTACACGTGGAGGATATTTCTGTTTATCGAGCGTAAGCTTGAGCCTGTGTGAGCTGGTGTCAAAATCAGCGTCTCTTGAGCCAATTCGCTTAAAACGGTGGGCCTGGCTCTATGGAATGCGGTTCTCACAATGGCGCGGGTGGTCACTTTGGTAATGGAGGTACTGTTGTCGATCCGTCGGTTTGCGGTAGAGGGTTGTGGAAAGTTTGTCATCTTCTATCGTTACGGTGACGTCAAGAAAATTTACGGTTACTTGCGAGCAGTGTTGCGGAATGGGCGCCTCCATTCCATTCCAATTCCATTCCAGGGAATTAGAACTTGCCGCATCGAGTGATTGAACTATCGGTCATTTATTTGCCGTTGTGGTTAGGTAATCGACGAAGCAACCATCCAGTGATCGTTTCCAAATATTCGCGGATACCTATACGACAAGAATACACAGTTTGTGCTCGCCCACGACGCACCATGCAGGTTAGAAGGGACGCTCAAAGAGCAAAATATTAGTACGAAGTGCCGCAGCCATGGCCACGCAATCGGAAAGAAAGAAATCAGAAATAAGGCATGAGATATTCCGCCGACGCATCGTGTGCAGCAGCTATCGCGGCTAGACGTCTTGTCCGTAATGCAGCCAGCTGCATGGCGCTACCCGTTTGGAAAAACTGCCGACTCATTTCCGCTACCGCAGGCACCCGATGTCCGGCAGATAACGCTCCACCTTCGCTGTTGAAGCAAGCGTGGCCGCGAAGTGCTGCCATCTTCTGGCACTGTGAAACGTACGCTCTAACCAGTTTAAGGCCTCCAAGACGAGGCGCACCAGCTTCTTTAATCTTAGAGGCCATACCTCAGTGGTTGGCGTTGTAGGTTCTTGTTTCTTTTTGTTATTTATCACAGTGTGGTTTTCGCATAATGGAAACGAGGTTAAATGGTGCTGGGTATGCGTGATTAAAATACGCAGGTTCCACTACATTTAGAGACCATGTACTTGAAAGCGGAACGTATAATACGCGACTACCATGATTCAAGCAAACTTGCCTTAAGAGTGATGCTGTTTTTTGCACTGTGGATCACGTGTTGTGGATCGGTTATTGCCTCCTAAAAGAATGCAAGTGACTTGCTTATTCTACAAGGTCAAGCTTTACTTCATTGCTTTGAACGCGTACGCTGTGATTAACTGTTCATCAGCGCGTGCTCGCGCCAAGGAGAAGTGGTCTTCCTCTTGTTTTCAGAGCGCCTAGGTGATGATAAGTGAGTCCGCGCTCGAGCCTACTTCCTCTTGTTCTTAGAGCGCCTTGATTATAAGTGAGCGCGCGCTCTCGCCTACTTCCTGTTGTTCTTTGATCGCCTTGATGATGATAAGTGAGCGCGCGCTCGCGCCAAAGAGATGACTTCTTCCTCTTGTTCTTCGAGCACCGGGATGATAAGTGCGGAGGACTTTAGGGGCCCAGGCTGTCGTATTCTGTCGTATGCTGTCGTCGCTTGGCGTAACGCAGGCAAAACCACGTCTTAAAATAGAAAAAAAGAGTAAGCAATCGAGAAATAGAAAGAGAAAGAAAAAAAAGGGAAAATAGCAAAGAACAGAAAGAGAAAGACAAATACGTAGACAAAGAGAGAGGAAGAAATGAATAGAAGTAAAGAGAGAAAGAAAATGGAGAAAAAAAAAGAAAAAAGAGAAAGAGAAAGAAAGACAAGAGGAGGGAAAGAAAAAAATTGGCCGCGTATCTGCGTGCTTCGCTGCAAATGTCGTCGAAAGACGATAGTCTTGTGCCTGCCGTACTCTAATGTTTTGCCTTACCTCAGACAGCGCCTACTCTACGTTGAATTGGCCGCATGTGGCTGGCATTGATAAAATAGAGGTGGCGCTGCGCGAGATATGGACGCCACCGAAAAACATGAACTTGTGCTGAACCAAGGGCCACTGCCAGCGGCTGGACTTTATCGTCGGGAAAGCGCTTTTTCGTGCAAAGCGTCGCAGTTCATGCACAGCTTCGCATTTTCAGCACAGCCTAAAAGACACTAGGGTCTTTAGAATTACGTATCTGTGTATTTTCTTATAAAAGAACACACGACCTTATGCTTACATATTTATGTTCCGTCTCAGGTATGCGTAGTACTTGTTTTTTGATCGAATATGTTCACAAGTATGAACGCAAACACCAGTTCAAGATGGCTGGGCGTTCAGAAATTAGTTAAGATTTGGCCCTGTAGCTAGCTGAATCGGGTGACAGACAGGCAGAGAGACAGACGAAAATTTTTGCGTTTAAGTATTCCAAGAAATACTATAGTCTTTAAAAACTTAAGTGATACAATGAAGGCTACCAAACTCCGCACTCCCTTCAGGCTTGACACCCCTAGTGCGAAGCTGCCATAATTTTTTTCTTATGGTCGCGCAATACGGGTCATCTGACAACGGTAATGTTGTGCTACATCGCCATGGGCGCTCCTGGCCCAAAAATCTTCGGGTACCCGTTAACAGCAGCGCTTTAACAGCGCGCCGGAACAATGGGAGTTTGTGAACGAGTGGCGCGGTGCGTCAGTAGCGACTGTGCAGCGTGAACAAATTCTCACATGCGAAGCCAATCACTGAGGGTATCGCGGACCAAGGTGTTACGGCGCTTGCGGCGTACGGCACCGAAGTACGCAAGACGTCCGTGCCTTCGTTGCGGGAGTGGAGTTTTTGAAGGGCTTGACAATTTTCCGATGTTTTTCTTACGTGCGGAAATGACACATTCCACTTTAAAATTCAGCATGCACCAGCTCTTAAACCAGCTCTTGCAAGGTTTAACGGAATGCCGACTGTAACGACGTCAGCGTTTGTTATTGCCACCCACCGTAAGCAAGTTGCACCATTGCCTTTGTCACGTTTCAAATATTCACGCTGCCAAAATTTTCGAAACTATGAATACTAGCTATTCGAAAGTCGAATCAAATTATTCGATTAAGTATTATTCGACTCGAATTCACACCTCGAATATTCGCACACCCCTACTAATGGGCCGTACGATAAAGATATCCATCTCCACGCTCCATCTGCGGAAAGTCGTTCATTCAAAACGCCGCAACCGCATGCATTATTTGCTTGCAATAAAACACGAAAATTTGGTTTCGAAGAAATGTGTTAGGCGTTTGATCGGGCAATTAAAGCATTTTAAGACGACAGATAACTTTGAATTGCCCATAGGCATATAGGAAGACGGGAAACTTTCGGTTTTTGAAAAGCTGCAAATGAAACAATATATATATATATATATATATATATATATATATATATATATATATATATATATATATATATATATATATATATATATATATATATATATATGCGTGTGTGTGTGTGTGTGTGTGTGTGTGTGTGTGTGTGTGTGTGTGTGTATAGTGCATCAGCGACGCCTTAGTCATAAACCTGACGCGAACAAGCAAAGCCAGCTTTATAATGTGACGAATGGAACCATTATTGGCATTGGCTCGCGCACACGGTGCGGAGGGCAATCTAGTGGGCATCGAATACTTGCCTCTTTGAATCTGTAAGCAGAACTGTAATGCGAAAAGCGCTTGTTAGTTGCGAAATATTCTTTATCGAAGTTTTGCTTCACTCTTTTGTATGCATTGCTGCTGACACGGCTACCTGTCCGGGTAAGTCAGCGGTAAAGACAACACGCATGTACTTAACATGTTAGTGACTACTGTTTTAACGGCGTGAAGCGGCATTGCGGCAACAAAGGCAGTAGGTCATCGGGTAATAAATTTCCGATGAAATTACCTATGATGATGAGAAAAGCCGCGTACCCTGAAGAAAGAACGTGGTGAAAGGGTGCCGTTTCGCCTCACAAAAATAGTCCTGATAGCTTGCATGCCTCCCGACTGTATTATCGCCGCGCGCCCGGCACGTCCAGGTCACGAATCGCGTTATCAGCGTGAGGCAGTATTCTTGATAGGAAAGTGGCGAACGCCGAGAATTCAAGAAAGGAAACGCAAGTGAGCAGCAAATCAGCCGGTGGAAGATCTGTCCGTCGTTGCTATGGCAACGGCGCGCAGGCCGCGCTTTGTTGCGTTTCCGCGTCTGCTTGCCTACCGTATCACCGTCTGTTCCGCGGACGCCGGTCCCCGCCGCCGGCCTCCGCCAGTCAGCGAGGGGGGGGGGGAATTTTTGCCCATAAAATTATCATGTGTTCCCTGTCTTACGTTCGCATATGCAACTGCTTTTATTGGTACCCTCGCTGTGAACATGAAAGGTGGAAGCGTGGTGAGCCGGTTCGCAGAAGCAGCCGATTCGGAGACGCAGCCGCTGTCGCAGTTAACCTGCCAAATGCCATCGCTTCACAGCCACCAATCTGGTGAGTTCTCTGTAACTAGGCCCTGATTTACAGAAATGGCATTTTTATACTTGCATGCATTCTTTCTCATGCCGCCGTGAGCATCGATGCAGGCAAATAAATGCATTAGTGTAACTTTCTCCAGAGAGATCGGAGTGGCGAGGAATTTTTGGGGATGCTTCAGTGGCGCGACGTCACGCTTCTGCCGCGGTGTAGCTTGATGGGATGTGACTTTTTTTTCTTTTTTTGTTACGGCGCACAACAAAGGCGTTCGTCCTCGATGTGCCCTATGCTATAGTAATTAGCGCTCTGTGCGTTCGGATAAATTCGAAAAAACCTGATAAACCCTCGCCGGTAAAAACTTTCACTATTCGGATTTATCTGATAAATTCCTAGTTTAACGGCCATTACGACCTTGTTCCGTTTTTTATCAAAAGAGCATGTTCTAAGCGGTCATTGACACGTCGGCCGGTTTGGATGATATACACTGCACCTTAGCAACAGTTTTGCCGTGCAATGAGTCATGCTGGGATTCAACGACATCAGGCTGATGGAGCTCTTTCGAATTAAGTGTACGGCGGCATGCAAGATGCCAAGTAGGGAACAACTATATCAGAATAAATACATGAGGTAGATGCGGGAGACATTGCGTCGATATGCTCTTCTATGAGACACCGCCCCATTTTCATCACCATTGACGAGTCGCCGGAACTTCGCGGACGACCAGCAGTAACGGTGCTTCTAACCTTCTGCGGCGATGAGCTTCCTGGACATCGGACCGTCATGATATACTCAGAAGTAGTTCAGCAGTGCAGCGAAATATCATTTGGCATGTTCATACAAGCGTATTCATTTGGCATGTTCTTCAGAGGCCGAGAATCATCACTCGAATGGACTGCGCTTCCATCAGTGACAACGACCTCGTAAAGTATTTTAGCGTCGATTACAAGAATACACTTTGTGTATATTACCACAAGCTTTGAGACTGTAATACGGAGAAACGTAGATTCTGTATTCAAGTATTTGAACTTAATTGTATACGTGTTTGTGCTCTAGATCCTTCCAGACAATTAAATTAAGCTCCGTGTGTTCAGATGTTCTTATTTTAGGTGCCATTGCACCTATGATTTTGGAGCACTAATAAAAATGAAAAATTAAACTCCGATTTTCGGACAATTTTGAATTAGCGACAAATAAACTGCGGTAAGCTCCGAATTTCCTCCAAAAATAATTGTAAAATCCGAAAAACACCCTCCGAATTTGAGGAAAAATAAACTGAAAGAAAAAAAATTAAGGAAAAATGCACCCCTACCAGCAAAATTTTGATAGCCCTGATAAGGGCATTTCTCATTCGTACAAGGCCATTAGTCCTCTTCAGGATGCTCACTGCCGGATAGCTCGCAGTAGGAGGCACTCTCCCCAGTTTAACCTTCACCCAGTTGGATAACGATGGTCTGAATATGATCACTTTCATATGTGTCAACTCTGAACGTTGCTTCAGGGGCCATTACGTGCCTAAGATTGTTCTTCCAGTCTTCTAATGTAGCATTGCTGATCTTGTCCCTTAACATGTTTTCGACCGTGGACAGCTCGAAGTCTCTGCAGTGGCGTAATTCATTTGGCCGAGGGGGGGGGGGGGGTCAAGGGGTTCTGAACCTACCCCCCTGTGTTCAGCCAGGGGAGGGGGGACACTCCTTTCACGTCTCCCCACCTTCCAAAGAGCAGGAGCGGAATCCAAAAGTGAAGAAGCTGCTTTGAAAATGCACTGTTGATCATAAATCGATGTCTCACAGCGTAGGGAACGAGGACGGCTTTGGAAGACACGCACAGCGCTGAACTTACCACTGGTGATATTTTCGAGCTTACAACAATATACGTATATGCGCTTTTGCCAGAAAAAAAAAGAATACAGCAAATGAAGCCTACAAAACATTGTAGAAAAAAGTCATTCAAGCCAAATTTGAAACATGATAAAAAGTGCATTAGTGCAACTTCGCTTGGAGCAACGAAAGTGAATTTCTCTTGATCGTCAATATGTAATATCGATGGTGGGCTTCCTGTGACTGCAATTTTTTGCATGTCAGGCCTGCAGTAGTCACATGACTAAAATCACATAACATCACGCAACATCTAGTCACGTGACTACAACGCGTAACAACACGTAACTAGTCACGTGACTAAAATCACCTAAATTCAGGCAACTAGTCACGCGACTAAAATCCCGTAACATCACGTAACTATTGACGAGACATGTTTCCGCCAAAAACTTCGGAACAACCGGGTGGCGCGGGGCAAACTCGGCGTCTGCACTGCACTCTAATAAAATTGTACTTTCTCTCTCACGTGGCTAAAATCACATCACGTAACTGCTAGTCACGTGACATTTTCCCTCCAAAACCACGTAACACGTGCGTAGTGTGGGGAACAAACCGAAACCTGCGAAAAATATTCAAGCCTAGCCATATCCTAGTATTACTAGCAAAAACTTTTCACCTCTAACAAAAGCTCGGTATTACTAGCAAAAACTTAGAAGAAGCTAGGTCGAACACTCGCTCCGCTGTTTCTTTCAGCCTTGCGCAACTAGTAGAAGCTGCGCAGATTTTTATTTATAGATGTTCAAAATGACATCTTACTACGGTACGTTGAAGTCGGCTGCGAGTGCGTGCGAAAAGCTGCTGAATCACAGGATTTTCGTTTTCTAACTGGCATCACCAGTTCCTGGACTTCCCGAAAGCCTTGATCCAGATACGTCATATCACACGGACCTATGCGATACAGCGCACATTGCTTTATGATGTTAAAGAAAGAAAGCATGCTCGTCTTTCTCTGTTTACGTAGGACAATAGATATGACAACAGATGAATAAGGATCCCAGTTTCACCGCAAGGGCGATGGAATGAGTGCGATAGCAACAAATAACGTAAGGCTGGCAGCTAAATATTGTAGAGCCAGTCTCGCGTAATTCTACAAAACTCTCCTGTAACAGAATACAGCTGCTCCAGGTGGGAAAGGGGATTTCGCATAGTTTATTGGCTTTGATAGCGTGGCACGTAGAAGAGTATACGAGCCGTCCGCTGATGGCTGTCGTGATAGCGATCGCGACCGCGTCCTTATAGTCAAAGTTCGCAGTTGCTGCTCGAACACTCCTCCACCCCTCTCCCCCCCGCCTCAACGTCTTTTCATGCTCCTTCAAGACAGGCGGGGCATTTCCGCGCTGCTTGAGCAGCATTCGACGGCATGCTTTGCACGCGGAGCGATGTTATCGCACGCGCCCTCCGATCGACGGAGATGGGCCGGCACGTTTGATCTCTACTTTATCCATGCTCGTGGCCACCGCTCGCGCGCTTTTACCCGCGAGATCATTTGACACACATAGAAATTTTGTCGAGCCTAGTACAACCTGATTGCTGCATTCTTCTTGTGCGTTTGCGCTTTGTGGCTTGCGTATTTCGCCATTCGCCCATTATGCATAAGTATTCCCGAAAAACTCTCTCGTTCCATTAAAAACGTGCTAGCTTCGGGCCGCGGCCACCAGGAGCGCTGGTTGTTTTGTGTCCAGAAAAGCTGCGTATGATAAATGGAGTGAGAAGAGGCCACGAAAGGTTAAAGTGAGAGAGAAAGACGAAGATGATGGCAGAGAGAGACAGGAAAAGGCGACTGCAGATTTCCCCTGCGTGGGTCAGCCCAGGGGTGTCGTCTACGTGAAGCTAGGGCCAAAGGGGTGTGTTGCCTCCGCTGGGGGGGCCTTAAAGGTCCGAACACCCGGCGTCAGCTCAACCCCCCGGATCCCCCCTTTCCCCGGGCACGGAAAACCCACGCACGGCTGTGCGTGAGAGGGGGGGGCGAACTCCCCCCCCCCCCCCCTTTTGGCTCGGGTGCGTGGTGACGCCGCTCACCAAACGCCTGCTTGAGCAGACGCCCCTAGGGGGTTTCCTGACATGCGTGTTACTCTCATTGAACGTGGCCCGGCTGATACATGGTGTCAGAAGTGCGGAACTGAAACCTTGGCTGCTCGACAATTAAGGAAGCTCCGTAACAACTGCCTACCCCACAGCCTTCAGGAGAACACCACAAGCATGGAGCACATCAAGCCACCGCAGCCTCTGGGCCTCTCGACCAAAGGAGGAAGAAATCGAAACCTCTTCCGGCAAAAATTTGATTTCATTTTGGCAGCCACAAAGTGCACTGAAAAACCGGGGTCAGAGGCAGCAAAAACGACCCTTTTCTTCAGCGTAACTGGTGACGAGGGTCATAAAGTCTACAACAACCTTACGTTCGATGAAGGCGAAGGCAAGCAGGACTATTGCACGGTGGTGGCCAAGCTTGAGAACTACTACGTCGTGCAAGAGAACACAATTCATGAGCCTTACGTCTTCCGGTCTCGACTACAGAGCGAAGCTGAACCCTTCGAACAGTTCCTCCGTGCTCTGAAGAAGCAAGGGCAGTTTCGCAGTATGGAACAATGATGGAGGAGGTGGTGCGCGACCAAATTGTATTCGTTACAAACTCGTCGAAGCTCCGGGATAAATTGATTTGGGACAAGGGCCTTACGTTGGACAAAGCCGTTGCTTTATTCAAGGCGGCGGAAACTCCCTGGTGACCGGCTTGACGCTAATGCCATATTCCATCAGATACCACTGGATGAGCAGTCTTCCAAAATATGCACGTGAGCTGGGGCGGAGGACGTACACTTTCACTCGTACACTTTCACTCTCACACAGAACATACCAAGCCGGGTGCGATGTTAACGACACGGACTTTATATGGAGCTTCCCGGACGCCAACGCCGACTGCGAAATTTCGCCGATAGTGTCGATATAATTGAAATAACAATGTAAACACCATGTTATCGAATGACCACTACTAGTTGGCCCGCGGCCGTCTTGAGGTGCACGCTAAAGTTTAAGTAGTCGTGACATTAGACGCAGTTATCACCCATAAATGAAACAACTGTTTTATTCTTCGTTTACATGAAAGCTTTCGCCCGGCTCCCAGAATGTTTGCGGAAGTTTACATTGCTTAAATCATTCGCGCTAACGTCACAGTTGCTCACAATTGTACTTTCGTGTGCAGGCGCCTTGGCAGCACCAACCTAGTGGGTTTCCCCTTGCTGGATACCGCATCTGCATAAAAAAATTCACTTTAGTAAGAACGAACGCAAAAATTCGCACTGTTTCTTCGTGTAAATCTGGCCTCCGATTGTTTTCACGTGAGTAAACATTCCAGCGAAATCAAGTCATCTTCAAGAACCTGCGCAGAACGGGCAAGGGACAAGAAAGGGAACATAGACAAGCGCTGACATCCGACTGAGGGTTTTATTGAAAAAAATCATATGTATATAAGTCAGCATACCACGTCATGTGATGCCGCAAACAATTGCATAACCAGCGTCAACCGGTTAAACAGAAAGAACTTATCGGACAGGACGAAATCTATGATAAACGAATGTACAGAAAGAACAACGAAAAGAACGTCAAAGGTGTGGACGGTGGTTTACGCTGTCGAGAAAAGGCAGCTCTTATTGGGTCAAGGCAACCGAGGCCTTGCTGACACAGCTACCCGTGCCAATGAACGAGGCCTCAATGATCACTCTGGTTTGATCATTTGCATATTTGACCAGGAGCACCGTTTGGTCAAACACGGGAGTGCGACAGCGCTGAGCACACAGCTGGGAAAGGGACCGTAATTTCTTTTCTGTACTTCCAAATTGTGCTCTTGGAACCTGATGATCAGGCATCGCCCCATTTGTCCAACATATTTGTGACCACAGGAACGGGAAACACTGTACACTACTTTGTCGTCAAATTCAACATAAGAGTTTTTTGGTTTCCCCTTACACTTGCGCGGCACCTGCTTCACAGGGCATGTCCTTCAGCACATAACTGATGCAGTTTGTGCGGTGCGGAAAAAACAACAGAAACACCCGAACGTAGGCTTATATTTCTAAGTCTATGCGACACCGGGCGTAATTAAGGGATGACAGCCACCTTCTGCCTTGGCACTGGCTGTTATTCGCCAACTCTGATGTCTAATCTGATTTTTCTTTGCAATGCCTCCGCCACAGAAATCAGCAGGTGCGTAGGGTAACCCGCTTCCTCAATGCGAGCTATTTTCGCTCTCAACCTGCTGTCAACAACTTGAGGACCGGGTCTGGTAAGTGCACTCAAAATACAGGTGTGCATGATAGCCGTTTTCACCAGCTTGCAGTGGGATGACCCAAACAGCAGATGTAGCTTATTCGACTGCGGTTCGTATTTCCAACACAGGTGATTACATGAAGGCGTGAACTTCAGGTCTAAAAAACCCATCGAACCCTTTTTAGGGTCTTCATCGGTTAGCGTAAACGTACGTATACCCTTGTTACATGGGCCAGTTAATAGCGTTTACGACCAACCACGGTTAACCACGCTGAACCGCGGTCAGCACCAACCACTGTTCGCCGATGTTACACAGCGCAAAAGCGTCCTCGGGTAAGGCGGCTAGCGCCGCTTCCATAGACGCCGCCATTTTCCCGGTTAACCGCCAAACCGAGTTTGCCAAGCTCGGTTCCCTACAACCACGGTTAGCGTAATAACCGCGGTTGCGCGCACCGTGCAAGATAACCGAACCGCGGTTACACGTACCCGCGGTTACGTTAACCGCGGTTTAGGCTGCCTGCGTAACAAGGGTATTACGTACTCTTGGAACATAGTCAGCGTGTCTTGAACGGAAGGTTCAAAAGCAACATCATCACAATATATTAAAATAAGGTAGTGATCTACAAACCGACAGCATTCTTGAATCCGTGGTTCTGATAGCCGGCCGCATACCTTCCTTTCTAGGTGTGCAAGAAACAGGTCACTTAAAGCTGGAGCCATGTCAAGAGCCAGTGCACACACCATTTCCTTGCAGGAATATAATTCCATTCCAATCAGCAAAGGTTGAGTTCAAGTAAACCTTTAGCAATTCCAAAAAAAAAAAAGCCACCGGTTGTGACCTGAAACTCATTTGGAAATGGGAAATATTAAACAAGTGTTTTATTCTGCGCTTACATGAGAGTGTTCGCCTACCTTTCGGAGGGTTTCCTAAGTTTAGTACTTGAAATTCGGCTGTAACCACTCTCCGTGGCCTTGACCATAAAATAACTGGCTGTTCTTGACAGCGTGAACCACGCTCCTCGCCTTTGACTTGACTTTCGTTGTCTTTTTCCTGTGAATTTGTTTATCCTGCATTTCGTCATGTCCGGTAAGCTTTTTCTGCTTAACTGGTTGACGTTGGTTATGCAATTGCTTGCGCGTTCACGTGATGTGGTGTGCTAACTTATATGCATGTGCGTTTTTCAATAAGCCCTCAGTTGGAAGTCAGCGCTTGCCTCTGTTTCCTTTCTTGTCCCATGCCCATCCTGTGCTGGTTGTTGAAGATGCATTACAAACTACCCCAATCTAAAAATTGACTTCAAAATTGAAGTAGTTAATTTTTTTCCTCTTGCTTACTGTATTGATTATAGCATTCGAAGAGGAGTGCACGGCACAACTTTCAGCATAATAAATATTTGGCATACAAGGAAGAGAGAATGAAGCTCAATAATAAAAAAGATAATACCACCCCAAAATTTCGTATTAAAGGCATTCAGGTGCAGTAATATAGCCTGGTATTCATTCGTTTTATTCCGCAATCTGACATACAAAATCTTTCATACTAGTATGATGGACACGCTGTTGGAAGATTAAATATCATTTTGCCACAAGGTGATATGTATTGAGTTAAATTCTAAGGAAAACAGATTCTTCGCACTTAGACCTCATTACTTGGTGCCCATAGGAGCAGGAAATCAAGCCCGCGATGCGCACTCGGCAGCAGAAAGACACATCCCCAAAGCTGCTTATGTTAGTAAACATAATTCGGTACGTGTGTTTCTTAAAAGCGAATGCCTACCCTGCCCCCCTCATACTGAATATATCACCCGACACCAAACAATAACTAGCTTCTTGAGGTTTTTGTTCATTATTGAACACTGGCGAAAGCTTGAAGGGGCCGAATAAAGTCTGTGTGAAGAAGTGTCTCTTGCTGCTTTTTCTATGTACTTCACTTTGCATAATAGCACTAATCAAATGTTATCCACTCAGTAGGGTACGGCTTCGGAATAGTTGGTGTCGGTGATCCATAACATCGTTTGCTGCAACAGGTCGAAGTAGACAAGGATAGAGAAAGATGAAAAGCGCACAAGTTGACTTCTATACGTTTAACTTTTCTGTGTCCTTGTACACTTCGATTTAGAGCAGAAAACCATGTTACAAATGTTATTCACTCTGCTGTGGTGTAACACAAAAATGTTGTAACCAAGGTATCTTGAAGGTCAGTTTCTTCATCGTCGCAAACTTTTGAGCGGAGCAATAACGAGAACAGAGATCGGTTGTCATTGAAAGCACTATGGCGATAAAGGTTTCTTCAGCAGATGGGATTGTGCCATCAAATCAAATAAAACCAAATTAAAATATTTATTCATACCAAATATAGAAATACGTAGGGATATAATATACACAAGGAGGTCTCACAGCACAAGGGGTGAAGGAGACCTCCTGTTAGAAAATCACATGTCGATAAGTACAAAAAAATGGCCACAAAACAGCGTGAAGTAATTATTAATAGCTAGAAAAAGAAAACAAACGTACATCACTAACAAACATAACGAGAGCGCAGAGATTAATTGTAAATGTAGAAAAAAGGAGATACAGAAATACAAATTCCTTATGGATGGGTGTAATATGAAATCAACAAGTTGGTTTTTAGGCAGTTCTAATGACAATTGTTCAGTGCTGAGCGCGCCATTGTGTTCAAAAATTGTATAGGTTAAAACCTGGCTGTATGTATACTGTACTTACTACCTACATGCGGTAGTAATCAGTCGTTGTTAAATGCATACCAAGTGGCATTAGAGTTAAACAACTGTATTTCGCTTTTCCACAAAGCTAAAAAAATATTAATCAAATGCGCATTCTTATGCTTTATACGATCTTCTCCTGCACATATTTCTCTTCGTCTTTGAGTGAAACCGTGGCTTCATAAGCAGAAAGCGCGCAAGACATTCAATTGAGAACGAAGACTTTTCATTTGGAGAGGTAGGATGAATGTTGCACCAGTTGACTTAAATAAGCTGGGGTGTGTGTGTATCTTGCTTTTAGGATTTCGGGTAATGTATGTATTATTGCCATATTTTATGTATATCTAAATATTGTTAACGCTGTAATTAC
This sequence comes from Rhipicephalus appendiculatus, assembly GCA_030522465.1. Lineage (NCBI taxonomy): Eukaryota > Metazoa > Arthropoda > Arachnida > Ixodida > Ixodidae > Rhipicephalus > Rhipicephalus appendiculatus. Next base: position 6,362 of record JALIZH010032854.1, on the reverse strand, counting down.
AAAAGGTTTAGACGAGTATCACGATAGACCACGTATAAGTAACTGTTGCACTGTTGTTATAGTGCTCCTGGTCAACTCATATGTAATAGGCAAATAGCCTACAACTTTTTAGTTTGCTTCCGAATTAAATATATGCATTCTCTTTTGAAGAGCTAATTTAAACTTATTGAAATCATGTTGTTTTCAGTGCACTACGTGCTGTACGTTTGCTATTTGCACTTTTTAGAAAAAATGTATGAATGGCAAGAAAAAAACAAGGATTACGTTCTAGAAAGATGCTTAAATGATACCGCAAAACATTTAATGAACGGGCAGAACTCACCCATAAACATTCTCAGTCACAACAAATGACACGGCGGACTTGTCCAGCTGGTCACTATATTAGTGCTCTTAAATAGCGATGTAGAAATGGCGTTCCTAATACCTTGCGATGATAGGCTTCATAACTTCAAGTGTGCTTACGTGCGAATACGGCATCACGTTTCTAGTGTGTTACACCGTGCCTGGTGTCGCACACGTCACTCAGGCTACACGAAGCCCGACCTTGATAGAAGTTCCCTATATGATCCGAATCTCCGCGGTAATGGGGCATTACCAAGGGCGAAGGCAAAGAGAGGGAGAGAGACAGAGAAAGGTAGTGTGGAAAGGCAGGGAGTTTAACCAGACGATAAATATCTGGTTTGCTACCCTGCACTGGGGAAGAGGTAGGGGCAGACGGAGAAGTAAGGTAGAAAAGGAGAGGGAGGAAGATAAGTAGAAACACACTCACGGGAGTGTTATAATCGTTGAAAAAGGCAGTCGCTTGCAGGAACTTCCGCAGTGCCTTCGTCGCTTTCTTGTGAGAAGCTCCAGAATTAATTTTATATCAGATTAAGGGGTCCAATCCCCCCTTTTGGTAGGCCCTTGCGTGTGTTGTATGTGTACGTGAGTGTCTAAGGACATGCGAAACGGAAATAAAGGTCGGTGTGTGCGTGGGCGATAATATAGAAGTTATAATAAAATATTAATTTTGCTAATATGATTTACCTACGACCCCACTAAACTCTTATGAAGCCTCCTCAATTATGGAGATCAAGGCTACATCAAGAGTTCGCTAACTGAGAATATATGAGCTCTTTTAAAACATGGTGAGGTCATCAGGAAATGGTTGCTGCTGGAAAAATTGAACGCGTAACCCCAAGTATAGTTATTCAGCGACATAATCATGGAGCTACGTCATTTAATTACAGAAAATATTCGGGCGAGCAGCAAGCTTGACAGGCAGTCATATGACTTACTTACCACGCATCCACTTGTGGGCTTGCTGTCAAAATACCCAGCGTACCAATTGCCATTTCTCCGGCAATAATAGTAGCAACTCCTTAGGATATCTCTCTGTCCAAGATAAATCAGAGAAATATTATTTTTGATCGAAAGCCTTACTGACCTATCACATTTTCCGGAGACGTTGCGTACTAAACATTCAAACGGTCAATGTCTTTTTACACCATGCTCTCTAACACACTGCCTTGTGATCAGTCTATTGTCAGGTTTTCCTAAAAGTTGTCTTGAATGCCGAATTTGTCCGCCTGGCAAGATTAGACGTATCTACGTAGTATTTTCTCCGTAGTTCATGCAATATTAATACCAGCACGCGTTGTGTACACATTGAGTGCAAATTAGTAAAGTGAAAGCTTTTCAGAAGAAAAGATTCACGCATATTCAGTGAAACTGTAGCTTAAATCCAACGTATAACCTGTCTTGTACTGAGCCAGCAACTGGTTTTGGAGAAAGTTTCCCGTCAATTTCTGATCGTATATGCCCAAAGAGTCAACATTTAGGAATTCAAGTGAGCACGGCAATGATGTCAAATGCACACAGATTCTTGTACACAGCCTACTCGTAGGCTTCGAATCCTGCCATAAACTTTAACTCAGTTAAAATTTATTCTGCATGGCAGTCAGTGTATACTGCGCAATAACTCCTATTTCTAACTTTTCTGTAGTTAAAAAAATCCTTGAAACATGAGGTGTCGCTGGAGCCAACCTTTTGACAAGCCGTCTTGTCTTCTAAGCTGCAGTTGCAGCTTTAAAGGTGTAAACGCTGCTTCTCTTAACGTGAGCGCCGGTAACACCACGTTTATCAAGGACTTCTTATCGCTAGAAGATTCCAGCTTCCCCTGAACGTCTGGCATATTTTGATATTCCTGTTACAATGAATAATGCCTACCTTTGCTGCTTGTTTATAGGAGTGTGTAGGGTATTTTACGCTCTCGTTTGTTTTTCCTTTTAAGGTGAGTCCATTGTCTTCCATATAAAGTGGTATGCGAAACCAATGACCCGGTGTTCTGGTTGTCTTTTTAACATTACGCGATTCTTAGTAGTACATTTCTGTCTGTCAAAATTTTTCTTCGCGATTTTTAGCGTTTTCAATAGGTGCATGACTCTGAGGACTTTACGCTGGCCATAGTGCGCTGCGCGGTACTGTGACCACTCCTGACATAGAAACCAATTTCACACGACGAGATAAACAAACATGCTTAATGACATTTTCATTGCTTTAAATAGTGTAGTCATATTCATTGGTAGCTGCCTGATAAAGTATTGTGGTTAACATCACTATTACAGAAGTAAGTTGATAAAAGCAAGAACTATGATTACACCAGCACTCGTAAAAGCGAACTACTTGCGGATACCCAGAATACTCAGAAGACAATAAGTGACTTATTCTACTCTGTGAATATGAAATTTTATTGTGTCTCATATTACAATTACCTTCATATAGAGCACTTACCCCTGTATGCTCCTTCTCCGGGCATCGAACAAGCCCTGGTGGATGCGCAAGTTTGACCTCTTCAGGAGCTACATGAAGAATATAATGCGTGTTGAAGACGCTTAAAACAATAGCAGGAAACAAGAAAGCACAAGAAACAATCGTTAACACATAAATGCCTTTTGCGTGAGCCCTACGTGGTCCATAATATAACACTTTTTCGATACGAAAAGAGCTTGTTGCGCGGTTCCAGGAACATGCTTGCATAATGGGAAATTAAACCAGTATTGGCTCTTCGTTGTGTGCGCTACTCTTCTTAGTCCTTGTTTACGTAAAGCGAAGATTTTAGGCAAACGTCGCTACATGCCGGACAAATTGGTTAAACAATGGATAATTATTTTTTAGAGCGCAGCTTTTAGGCATCCGTTCCCGCGTTAAGCGCCGTCACCGGCAGCGTAACAACGTTACATGTATGCTTCGTGATACCGTTTAGCAAGAGATAGTAAAACAAGTTAAATTTAGAAATGGCTTTCTCCGAAGAATGATGGCCTCCAACAAAATTCACGGTTGCACAAACACGCGATATTGGAAACGTTTGCCGTAGTGGCCTCCAGGCCACTGGCTCGCATCCAACCTCGCCGTGATGTTTGGACTTTCCCGCCTTCAACGGCAACACATTTTAAATAAACACAAGCCCACACACACACACGCACACACGCACACACACACGAACCCCAAACACTGAACTTAGGGAAATACGCCGCCGATGAGTTTCAACCTGGTCCTTCCTGAGAACCTGATTGGTTTATCGCTTGCACTCACATGCCAAACTCATGAGGTTTTACCCTTGTTTTTTTTTCAACAAATTGGTTTTTTTTTCAAAAATTACTTTGGGATATTTCCCCTCTTCATTTATGTTAGATTGGCTTGAGCCCGTTATACCTCCTGGTGGTGCGGGCTACCCCCATTTTCTTTTTAGTTATTTTTATATATAGGGGGCCAAAAAAGCACACACACACACACACACACACACACACACACACATATATATATATATATATATATATATATATATATATATATATATATATATATATATATATATATATATATATATATATATATATATATATATATATATATATATATATATATAGCTTTGCGCGTAGGGCAACGTGTCAGCAGCACAGGACTGAGTTAATTGGCGGAACATGGGAGAAGTCTCTGCCCTACACCTAGTCACGCTGTTGATGATGATGGAGATGATGATAATGGAATATATAGATTGAAACAGAAAATTTCCTTTAGGTTATCTATTTAAGGAACATCGCTCAGCAAGACTCGCTTTGCAGGCTAGTATTATTTTTCTGGCCACGTTACTTGATGATATTATCAGCGAATATCACCAATTAACGTGTTCAACGCTTGAACGAGCAATTCTACCTTGTTATCGATTCATCGAGTTGTATTCATCGATTTGGCTCAGTTTTTTTAAGTGAGCTTATTATATGTGAGATTATCTTACACTCGTCATTTAGTAGATATCAAATGCCATTGTTTGAATATAACATGTAATAACATCCCAAATGTGTTTTCGATTTTTCTGGCATATCTTTCAGTCGCGCATTTATTTGTGGATAATTTCGCCGATACCGAAAGTTCATCGTTGAGAACTGGAAGGGTACCGTATATTACAGCAATACATAAAAAATATCAATTTGCATTTGCTTACATAGATCGTAGGACGGTTTGCACATTCCGTTCATGCAGATGCCAGCGCCACCGACTGGGCGTCCACTGGCACCTATAACCTGAAAGTAGATAGCGTGGCCCCTTTACCGCAATGTTCGAATTTGCCGACTTGAACTGAGCAGTTATCACACTGTTTGACAATTTAGAAAAGAGTTTCTTTTAGTCGTACTTTGTAAATATTCAGGAAATGTTTTATTCCGACGTGAGATACTCAGTATAGTAGTGTGTGCGTTAGAAACTCATGACTCACAGGGTTCCTTATGAACTAGCCTAAGACGACACGAAGACGAAAGCGATCTTTTTCATCGATGGATTGATACTCTTCAGCCCCCGTCCGAGAGCTTTCTGCACCTAACGTGATTTTGCACTGCCTCCAAGATCGGAGGCCTTGTTCGCTTTATGCAGCTCACCTGGATTGCACTGCCTCCGTGATCGGTCCACCTTTGACCAAGCGAGTATGTCATGTGGTGATGTTCTCCTGTGATACCACGTCAGCGGGTGACGTCATCACATGATAGCAAATCATTAAAGAAACCTCCCAATGTTGCTACTTCCTTCCGTTATAGGAGACTGCTAGTTGTACTTCTAGTATCACATGTGAACAAGTAAAACCGCCTTAGCCTGACTACTAGAAAAAATACGTTTTAAGCAGTTTTAGGAGTAGCTTAGCTGTGAGCCACATTAGGCGTAAACTACATGTTTACTTCTTGGAATCTAGTCAGTTACCCTTAATGACCAGCGGTTATACTGCCGACGTGCTACGTGCCCGGCCCATATCCATTTCTTCTTCTTGATTTCAACTATGATATCCTTAACCCCCGTTTGTTCCCTGACCCACTCTGCTCTCTTCCTGTCTCTTAAGGTTACACCTATCATTTTCCTTTCCATCGCTCGCTGCGTCGTCCTCAGTTTAAGTTGAACCCTCTTTGTAAGTCTCCAGGTTGCTGCTCCGTAGGTAAGTACCGGTAAGATGCAGCTGTTATATACCTTCCTCTTGAGGGATAGTGGTAGACTAACATTCATGATTTGATAATGCTTGCCGAATGAGCCCCATCCCATCCTTATTCTTCTAGTTATTTCACTCTCATGGTTCGGCTCCGCGGTTACTACATGGCAAACGCGTGAGGGGCAGACAGAAAATTAGGTGGGTAGATGAGATTAAGAAGTTTGCAGGTATAACGTGGCAGCAGAAAGCACAGGACCGGGTTGATTGGCGAAACATGGGAAAGGCCTTTGCCCTGCAGTGGGCGTAGACAGGCTGATGATGATGATTACATGTTCATATGCTATACGAGGTGTGCAGCGTTTGGCTAAGCGTCTAAAGAAATGTTCAATAGACACTAAGATAAAGCTTATTAAATGTCACATGGTCCCTTAAGCAATTGCCATGGCGACTATAAGGTAAACTACACCTCCCTGTCTTTTTGTTCTCGTCTTTTTCTAAGTGCATTGTATTGAACCTGCCACACCCGCTTGTAGCTCTCTGCACCTGAAGTGCTTCTTCGCGGCCTCCGGCATCGCGCCATCTTTCTCCATAGGATGATGTCGTATGATGATGTTATCATGTGACGTCATATGATGACGTCATTCGTGCCCTTATTGGTGGCGTACTTAGGCAGCGACGACGTGCGACTTTTGATAAGCCAACGGTGGACATACATTCGCTTGATTATCATGTGATTTTGACCGACTATATTATTTTGCTTTTTTTTTACCATTTGTGAAGTCTCGTGAAGTACACTCAAGTCTCGTCGAATATCAGCAGGTCTCGCGAAGTATTATCAGGTTGTGAACGCGTGTCCAAAATCATTTGTTTTAGGACGCACATAAGGCTTCCGCCTTTGAAAACATGGTGATTT